>JBBMKD010000102.1:147270998-147281907 GCA_037834095.1 Argya squamiceps
CACCATCAATCCAGCCTGGCCACATCTGCCTCTAGAGCCTTCCTACCCTCTGGAAAATCGACACTCCCACCCACCTTTGTGTCACCACGAATTTTCTGCTGAGGGTACCCTCGATGCCGTTGCTCACATCAGCAGGACAGAAACTGAACAGCAATGGGCCCAGGGGACACAGCAAGTGACCAGAGGCCAACTGGATTACTGGTGCTACTGTTCATGACTGAAGCAAATAAGGCATTAAATACCTCAGCCTTTCCCTGAGGGAGAGGCTGCAGTGGGACTTGGGGGAGGGTTGGGGGCAGACACCACCAGCATTGCCTGGCACCAGGCCTTGCTCAGCGGAGGGGCCAGCACTGGGATGGCCCAGGCACACCAATGCCCCAGAGGCCGTAAGCACAGCTGGGAACCCAGGCCAGCCTTGCTGACCTGTCCAGCACCTGCCTTCTGGCCAGGCTTGCTAACACCTGGGGGACACTATGCCCACACAGCTGCCTCCATCCTGTGCCTGCTGCTTCCCACAGGTGATCCATGGGCAGCCACAAGTGGCTGCAGGCAGCAGAGGGAACAGCACAGGGAGGCTCTTCTACAGGCTCATCCTGGATCACAAGAAGTTATCACAGTGTTTAGGAGCCAGCAGGGCTCTTGTGGCCAAGAAGGCCAATGAGATTCTGGGGTGTATTAGGAGGGTCACTGGTTGCCAGCAGATCAAGAGAAGTGATCCTGTCCCTTTACTCAGCCCTAGAGAGGGGGATCTGGAGTGCTGTGTCCAATTCTGGCTCCTCAGAACAAGAGACATGGAGCTTCTGAAGTATGTGTCTCACTGGAGAACAACAAAATATGATTAAGGGACTGAAGCCTCTCTCTTACAAAGATAAGCTCTGGGAGCTGTGGTTGTTCAGTCTCAAGAAGGAACATCTGAGAGGGGCCATTCATCACTGTGTCTCAGGGGGGTGTCAGAGGATGGAGCTTCTAAGTGGTGCCCAGCAATAGTACAAGAGTCAACAGGCAGAAACTGATGCACAAGTTTCCACCTGTATATGAGGAATAATTTCTTTAATGTGCAGCGACCGAGCATTGAACACTTTGTCCAAAAAGGGTGTGGAGTCTCCCTCACTGGAGATATTCAGCACTGTCTGGACACAATCCTGTGCCATATCCTCTATGATGACCCTGCTTGAGCAGGGAAGTTGGACCAGACGACCCACTAACTTCCTTCCTAATGAGCACTAGTGGTCCCTTCTACCTTGTCGCATTACATGATTCAGTGACATTCTAACACAGACTGGCTCACCCTGAAGTGGACAAAGTCTTATTTAAACAAATCAAAGTCACCTCCCACCTCCTTTTGATGGAGAACAAAAAACTTTCAGCATCCACTAGGAAGGTAACATTGCAGGATACAAGAAATCCACAACATTTCTGGATTGTGGAAAGGGTAAATTTTTGTCACAGATCTTGGACAGGCCTGCTTTCTCTAATCTTTTGGAAACTTCCATCTGCCTAAAGAAGCACTGTTGCTATATGTCAAATTACTTTTACCTTGATAAAACATACTTTTTGCACCAATCTGCTTACCCAGCACTTTAAAGTAACCAGAGTATTCTTGGCTGCTCTTTTATTAAGAAAGATGGATGTCCTTTCGTTAAGGCTATAAAAATTAGTTCCTTGTACTTATGAGTCAGAGTTTTCTGAAGCAGCTTACTCCATTTTCTCATAATGGAACATTCAGCTTTCATCAGCAGTGTTTCCACTAACAATCCTAAAAACAACAGCCTAAAAAAACCATGATGAGTCCTTACAAGGAGTCTGGCAGCAATAATCTTTTCTTAAATATAGATAGATCAGATAAATGCTGAGCCGGCCACAAATTTTCAGACAAACAAGAAGTTGCTAATGATGGATTTTTGAAACTAGGAGAAATGGGGCAGTGGGACGACCAATCATTTGCAAGATTTCTCTTACAGTGAGAAATATAACAGTGCCAAGCTCTGCTAGAAAAAAATGTAGCAGGGCACTCAAGGCTCCTGGAAAAATGGATGTGCATGCCAAAATTTACATGTCACTATCAGAGGACATTCAGAAAAAAGTTTGGAGAACCCCATTTAGTTAACTCATGATCTCAAAGAAATCTGACTAAGTGGTCCATCAGTCTTCTTTAGAAGACCAGGATGAAGAGAAAGGCCTTAGTGATGTTAGGCAGAACATCTGAAAACATGGGCCATATCTGCATGGTGAGAACAACAGTCTTCCTCTTTTCCAAAAACTGGGTTTCAGAGGTTTTAACTTGTTCCACAGCATTCAGGAATTAAATCCTTGGATCCCTTCATAATTGTCAATGTTGTATACCAGTTTTTAAAGAGATCACAAAAAAAAAAAAAAAATCACCACACAAACCAGGCATGGCCTGTCAAGGAATGTTTTCCAAAATAAATTTTCACTTTGTCTAAGTACCTTTAAAATTTCAGCCACAGTTGCCCAAAAATGGAAGATTTCTATGCACACATGGGTGGAACTCTTGGTATATGGTTCCAATATACAGAATTGGATATCCTTTTATAAAGTCGATAGCATTTTCAAAGATGAAGTATTATTTTAGACTTACTGAGTTTTTTATATAGCTTTTATATAAATTTATATATCTCTTTTAAATCTCAGTTCAAATACAGGGTATTTGCTTGAGACTTTTAGGCATTTATGTGCTACCAAAAACAATGTTATGCAGAACATCTCAGTACAAGTGGATATGAACTGTTTTCGGCCATGCACACTTGTCAATAAGTGAGTGATGGAAATCATTATTTCTTAAATGGAAAGCAACTAATATGCCAAGAGAAGATGAATGACAGCAACTCAATCTACAAACCGTATCTTCAGAATTCTATCTGTTCTCAGTCAAGAGAACAGGAAACTGAGATACACAAATGCAAACAAAGTTTGTTTTAGGACTCCAAGCAGAAATGAAACCCATTCTGAGAGGTGATGCTCTTTGCAAAAGGCTGTATATAACGTGTTTTTGCAAAACATCTAAGAGAGGAAGGTACATGCTGTATCACAGATACTATCAGGAATTGGAATTCAATACACCCAAAGGCAAAGCCACAAAAATGACATTTGATGCCACCACCTAAAGCCATCAGTAAAATAAAAGGAGAAAGTTGCATTTAAAATTAACATTAGGAAGTGTGACTGGATGCCTCTCCTTCTTCATATCTGAAAAGCAAAAGTAATGTGACCTAAGCCAAGCACCCAATGTCATAACAATACACAGCTACACACCTTCCTGAAGAAACAAATTCCTACCTTTTCATCTTTTCCCCTTAGTCAACCAGTGTCATCTGCTTCAGTTAGGATGAATTTCAGCCAATATTCTTAGCCAAAACCCAATTTCAGTGACACACTAATCATCTAAAAAACCTGACCATCTGTGTTTCATGAAAGAGAGACGTAAAAATGAGTATTAGCAGCATATTGATGAAACTGCAAACCAATCTGTCACAACCTCCTTTGCAGTCTCACATAAAAGGCACAGTTGGCAGGAATCTAAAAAATTCCATGAGAAAGCTTCTGGAAGAGAAGAAACAACTGCTTCAAATAACTCAGTTGTCTGGAAGAGAATAAAAAAGGGAGTAATTAAAGCATGGAACTGCCAAACACTAAGATAACATGGAGACCTGGCAACCATCTCTCATGGCCAGTGAAACCAAACACAGCACTTGTGCTTCACATCCCCCGTTGGCAATATAATACTATTAAGCAATAAACCCAGTGTGATTTCTGCATGTTTGGAGGAAGTAGACGAAATGTGTTTGAGAACTTGACAATGATCAAACATTTTTACCTTCACAAAGGACTCCATAACACTCCATAATATAAAGAAGCAGGAACAGCTGTCCTTTATTCCCAGTGAGAATGTTCTCCTGGCTCATATTACACTTGGCATCCAATGCGACTACAAAGACCATTTCATCAGAACTTTGTATTTCTCCTTGCGGAAGTTCGGAAATACCTATTGGTGCCAGCCTCAAATTTCCCAAGATACTTTTGCACTCAATCTCTACCACTTACAATGTTTACTCAACACTCAAGTCTCATCCAGGAATTTGCTGAGGACACATTCTGTTTCACCATCTGGATTTTTCATATATGGGATGGTATCAGCCTCAGAATCATCAAAAAATCAGCCGTTTTTGCCAAGAAGACAAACAGGTCAGTCAAGCTTGAGCTGAGGCTGGTAACTCCACACTGATTGTGCTCAACCATGTTCTTCTCTTTCACATGTTTGGAAAAGCTCCATCATGTCATCAGAAACTCAACTAGGCTGAGCAACGTATGCAACCCCAAATCTGCCTCCTTATCTTTCCTTTAGATAAAATACTTTTTTTCAGTCATCAAAAGCCTTCTTGAGTCGCCATTCTCAAATCTTTTGTCCCTTCAATGTGAAAAAAACCCGGTCCTCCACTAGACTTCAAGAAAAAATTGATTGCATCACTTCAAAAATCACACCTGGATGCCATCAATGGAATCTAATCAACAATAAACTAACTTTCCTTCAGAAATCCCATCTCTACCAAGACACGTTTTCATGCCCTCCAGCATCATCTCTACAAATTTTTAGGGTTTTACTACAACTTCATCTTCAGATATTTTTTCTTTCTCTTTCTATATGTTCCCAGGACTAAACAAGTTCTCCCACAAGAAACTGGGAATCTGCCTCATTTCTAGATACAATCAGGCACATCACAATTCTAGTATTGAACAAGAAAGATAAACTGAAGCAAATGATTCACATTTCTGGTGCAAAATTTAAGCAAACTTATGAGAAGAATCTGAATTGTGTTCATCCATTCCTCACCATCTTCATTATTAGAAAACACAGACCACTTGCCTTCACTGATTACAATAAAAGTTACTGCCAAGAATATCAGTTAAACCTGTAATTGCTATCAGCTACATAAGAACACCTGCATTACTTCAACATTTTTGAAGGTTTTGTCGAAAACTGTGCATAAAGCAAAATTATTGAGGAACAAGCCATTACATTATCTTTTTTTAAAAAATAAGCTGCTCAACAAATTCATGAGATTTGATAAAACATGCTTAACAGAACAGCAAGAAGCATGAAAAATACTAAAAAAAATAATTCCTCTGAGCAGTCAAACCAAACAAACTTGGGTTCTGTATTATACATACATCAGCAAGATGCTTCCTGATATACTGGATGACTTGTGACCATTTCTTAATTTATTTAACCAAATCCTTTGGTCACATGAAGCCTTGTAGCTCTGGGTCTTAATGCAGAGGTTTGTTACTGGAACAAAGCAGGCATTCCCATAGTTCTGCATCCTACACTGAACTGCAGTACCTATCTGAGGAGAAATATGACAAATAAAGCATGAAACAATCATCACTCTCATCTGTACTCAATATCAAACAAGTTTTTAGCACAGACACTGCCTTTGGATCATCTGGAGAGCAGACTATCTAGCAAATCCAGTTTTCCATTTCTCTTGTTCCATGTTGAACCTGTCTTTTGTCATGTCCTTCCTAACAGTTAGCAACAATGAATTCTACAATTTGCATTATGCACATTGTGAAAATAAACTTCCTTTTGATTATATTAAAATTTCACCAGAGCTGAAGAAATCTGTTAATACTGGCGATGTCTTTTTCTAAGTACAATCTTACTACAAACCTTCCTATAAAAACAAAGTTAATTTTAGTTTCCATTTTTCTGGCAGGTGCGATACATATTCCATGTCCAACATCTAGCAGAAAATTGATACATTCAATGACAATGATGCACTAAAAAAACACACTGAAGTTTTTCTGATTACTATCATTGTATAAAAATCAATATAGCTTTTTTTTAAATCTGTAATCAAACAAAAAGATTAATGGCAATTAAAATCTACCACTGCTGTCCATGAATCACAAAAGCCCCTTCCCCAACTCCACAGTAGTAAAAACCAGACTGGGTCCTCTCCAGCGTGGTGGATGATAACAAATCATCACAAGCCATGTACAAGCATTGTTCAGAGCCTGTTACGGCTACTCATGGCCCCACAGTGCAGTTCCCTGCAAACCTAACAGCACAAGCAGAACAACAAACCAAAGATCTCCAAAGCCCTGAAAACTCTGCTACCACGCAGGTTTACGCTCTCCTCTCTGGTGTCTTCTTCAGTCATGCCACAGTGCTGCAGGTTCCTTACAGGGCAGGCATTTAAAACAGAGTCTGTTCAAACCTGGGACCTGATGTCCTCACTCCAGTCACACTTTCAGCCTCCTCTGTGCTCAGACAAAGCAAGCAAAGCAGCCAAGTCCCAGCCTCTGTATTAACACTCAGCAAATATCTACCCCAGAGAGTCACAGAATCATGGAACACTCCCAGGGGTGAGGAGCTGGACTAAGAAAGCTGCAGAGGACCTTGGATCATGGGGGGTCTAAGCCCAAATGAAGGCATATCCAAGGCTCCCACAGGATACCCAGTCCCAGACAAGCTGTGGGGCCAGGCAGCCACCACCAGCCATTGCTGAGGCTCCACAGCAAAGAGCATCTCACACACCCATGCTTGGAGCACAGCGTACCAATGTCCAGCCATGGGAAACCTTTCACATCAAACTTCACCAAAACGCAGATGAATCACTAATTTAATACAATTCTGTTATTTCTCCAAAGGCCTAAAACTAAACTCATAAGCATAACGACTCTCTGCAGTACCGAGTGCATGCCCACACACACTCATGCTGTACTTGGTGTTAATCCATTACCAATCCAACACGAAATAAACCCCACTGAAATCAAACTGCTTAACAAGAAACACCAATAAAATGCAGTAAGAAACCCTCTTCAGTTTGTTTCACACCCAGACTTCAGAATATGAAATACTCAAGAAGTTACTGTCATTTTTTTTCTGATTTTAATTTTCATGTGCTTTTCTGCATGTATCATTTCTTTGATTATCATGTCTAGCTTTGTTCTTTCTTGCAGTGTAAAAACGTGTTGGGATATTAAAATGTTACTAAGTGTGTACAGATGTATAGCTTCCATTTGAGCAGCTCGGGGACTGGTAACCATGGCACTGCTTCCAAGAATAGAATTATCATCTGTAACAGCACTCATGCTGTGGCAGTTGACAGAATGGTTATAAATATATCTATTAGCAGCCTGAGCTGAATCTTTAAACAGCACTATAGGGACAGCAGTAGGCTAAAAATAGCTTGACAATATTGCATTTGAACACTTGTCCTCAGAAACACTTTGTCACATCCACAGAGCGGATTTCAATATTTCTTTTTTTCCTGCATGAAGCTGAAAATGAACTTCTGTGGCACACAGGAGACAGACGGTGTGACATTTTTTGACCTCCCTCCCCCCTAGAACACTACAAATAAAAGCACAACAGCAACAATCTTGAAAAGGCTGCGATAAAACATGAAATGATGCCTAGAATTCAAAGCACATGAAGCAAGAGCAGAATCAAAACTCATTTTTCAAGGAGGGAAAAAAAAAAACACAAGGCAATCAAGAGCACACAAATAATCTGTGTGAGCTGCTGGAGTTCAGCTTCATTCTAATACATGTCCATACAACTGGAACAAGGAAATGATGGCTACACTATCACGAACAACTGTATGAGCCACCACTCAATATGAAGAAAAGAAAATTGTCTCAAAACAGGTTTCTAAATACAGAGGATTTCATGAATTCAGACATACATTCTCAATAAATACCTTCTGCTTGTCACTTTTAGTATTTTTCTCATGTTTTTAATCCCAGTTGATACCAGTGCAGTAATACCACTGTGACCAGTTCAGCCAGCTGATGAAAAACAAACAAGTGTCTTTTATTACTCAGGGAAATGTTTGCATTTCTTTAAAGTATCATATACAAATGGAGACTGATAATTGCCTAATAATTACCTGTATACTGGAAAATGTGACTCATCAAAAAAAAAAAAAAAAGGCATGAATGATGGTCTCTAAAAAGAAAAAAGATGTGCTCGCAAAGTACAATCATGTCATATAGCATAAAATATTTTAGCTGAGAAGAACTCTCCAGAGGTTCTCTGATCAGCCCTGCTCAATGCAGGGCTAAATTACAGCAGGTTGTTTCATCGAGCCAAATTCTGAAAATGGAGATTCTGCAACATCTCTGAGCAGCCATTTTGTGTCTGAGTGCCCTCTCTCTGAACAAGAAACTCCCTAATATGTGACTGCAGTTTCTTATGTTCCACCTTGTTCCTACTGCTTGTAATTTGGGTGGTGCCCGGTAACAGACAGTGGGCACAGACTGAAACACAGGAGGTTCCCTCTGAATCAGGAAACATCCCTCAATCATCCACCTGTTTCCAGCAAAAACTCAAACCACAGCCCCACACCAGCTACTATGAGCAAATTAAGTCTACTGCAGCCAAAACCAGCACAGGGTGAGAGCACTGGAACAGGTTTCCCAGGAGGCTGTAGAGCCTCCCACCTTAAATATACTCAAAAGTCAACTGGACACAATCCTGGACGCCTGACTGCTTGAGCAGTGTGGAACAAAGACAATGTCCAGATGTGCCTTCCATTCTCAGCCATTCCATGATTCTGCTACTATTATTTTTTCACTGTGTGTTTCCCTGATGAGCCCAGCTCCCTTCACTCCACACTCTGCCACCAGTTAAAACCCTCAGTCTCCTCCACTTGGGGCTGTAGAAACCTCAGTTCCCACCACATCCATCGTGGACCCCACTGCCCTCCACTGGACTCACTCCAGCACCTCCTTGTCCATTTCACACGGAGAACCCAAACCTGGGCACAGCACTCCCAAGTGCTGACCAGAGGGGAAGAATCCCTGAGCCTGCTGAGCACACATTTCCTGGGACATCCCAGTTGGAGCTGGCCTTCACTGAAAAGGCACACAGACACTGCTGACTATTCCCCCATCAAGGTCCATCCTGGTTTTTTCTGCCACAATTTTCTATCCAGTCAGCATCCAGCCTATGCCACTGCCTAATGCAAGATAAGTATCCAACTGTATTTTATAAGCATATATATAGTATAAACTTTCATAAACAGTGGTTTTGAGGGGTATTATCTACATTAAAAATAAGAAATTTTACACAGCTTAAAATGCACTGAACTTGTGTCCTTCAGCAGTAAAGGTATGACCTTTGATATATACTTCCAAATGCAAGTGAAAACAAGACTGAAAGAAAGACTATCTCCCAGCCAACACTAAACACAGCTTCTAAAACAGGTTTGTATTACACCTTCCATCTTTCTTGATGATTATTTAAGGATGAACTACAACTTAAGTAGAACAAGTTCCATGTGCTGTCCTTCGTAAAGCTTCGGTTTGGTAAGGGAATGTAATCTGACATTTAAAACTTAGATAATGAAAGTCAACTCCATAGTAGTATGAGACTTGAATATTCAGGCGAGAAAATTAAGTTCTTGGGATAATTAGAATTGCTGTTTTCATAAGGCATATGGATCAACTTGACCGTGGCAGTGAACTCAGGCTGCAAGGCAAAAAGAATTAACACTTCTACTCAAATTTGCCCATTATCAACTACACTTTCTTTAAAGTTTAAAACACTTCAAATCTTTTTTCTAGATTTATCACAGAGGAATTAGAACACAGAGCACACATTACAACTGAACTTCTGAAAATTTATGTAAACACTGACAGTATTACTCCACATCTCTCTAGGATTTCTGCATATCTACCAAGTGTTATTGCCACCACAAAGACTACTCAACCAGTCAAAGTGTGATGCTGAGGACTAAAGAAAAGTCATTTCAGATCTGGTAAGATACTTCATCAAACAGAAAAATTAATAAGTGAACAAGCCTCTAGAACAGGCAATAGCTTGATTGATACCATTCCTTTAAAACATCATTTAGGTAACTGATTTTACAAATAAAACAAAAATTAGGCAAAACCTCTGTGCAAAGTAAACTGATTTTTCTTCCACTTAACTTCAGTGTAAGCTACAAAAGTGCAGTTATTCCAAGGATATAAAAGCTTTGCTAAGATCTCCAATTAAACTTATACCACAAATTTAATATCTGACTATTCTTTACGACTCTGTCCTGGTATAAATTTTTATTCAAGTTGCACTTCACAGCATCGCAGAATGAGTGGGAGACCCATAAGAAATAATGAGTCCAACTCCTGGCCCTGCACAGCACCATTCTCAATAACCCCACCATGTGCCTGAGAGTGCTGTCCAAACACTTCCTGAGCTCTGGCAGGTTGTGACCACTGCCCTGGGGAGCCTGTCCCAGTGCCCAACAACCCTCTGGGGGAAGAACGTTTTTGTAATATCTAACCTAAACCTTCCCCAACACAACTTCAGGCCATTCCCTTGGGTGCTGTCACTGTCACCACAGAGCAGAGATCAGTGCCTGCCCTTCCTCTTCTTCTCATGAGGAAGTTGTAACTGCAAAGAGGTCTCCCCTCAGTCTCCTCCAGGGAGAACAGACCAAGTGTCCTCAGCCACTCCTCATGTGGCTTCACCTCCAGACCCTTCACCATCTTCATTACCTGTTGCGGCGCGAGTTTCAGGTTTTTGAATTTGTATTTGTATTTTGTTATTTTTCTGTAATGGTATGTTCCTTTCACCCCCCCATTCCTATCCCTGAACACACCTGGTTTCCCCCTGATGTAAACCCACCCCCTTCCCTTTTCCCCATTGGGTCAGAGTGTTCCCCGACTCTCTCTCTCTCTCCATGCTCTCTCCCTGCTGAGACAGAGGCTCTGGCACAGCCTTTTCCACATGGACCTGCACTGGAATAAACATCTTTCCGAACCAAGAGAGAGCACACTTCTTTCTTCCAAGCCTGAGCCCACGCACAGTCAGCTAAACTGAGGGACCCACACAAACTGTTTCTGTGGTCTGGGGAATTGCTGCTTGCCGGTAGCAGCC
>JBBMKD010000102.1:147292081-147348331 GCA_037834095.1 Argya squamiceps
GAGAATCCTGGCTTTAAAAGAAGAAAAAGAAAAAAAAAACAAAACCAAAACCAAAAAAAAAAAAAAAAAAACCACAAACCCACAAAAAAAAACCCAAAAAAAAAACAAACAAAAACCACAAAAAACAAACAAACAAACAAAAAAAGCCAGAAAAGTTCCAAAGAGCTTATTATATCATATTAACAAAAGATATTTCTAGACAAAGGCAGAAACATGTCAATGTTCCACAGGAGGGAAATCAATCACACAGACTTTGCTCTTCCTAATGTTCTTTGTGTATGGGAGACACTGCAGGGATCAGAACTGATCTGGGCCTTTTCACCTGCCATGGGACAGCAGCAATCAGAAGCTATAGGCAAGCAGAGCTATTTGAGATTGCTGCTGTCAGGTTCTCCTTCTCATATTATTTTCCATACTTTCCTTACTTGAGTGAGATGGATGATAATGGACATTAGAGAAACATCTACGAATTTTGTCCAGAATGCATTCTTTTTCTCAAAGCAAAATTATTAAATTAAGTTGACCTGAAATCCTCCTCCCTTTCTCTTTCAGCCAGTATTCCCTAAATGTTTGTTTCTGGGATATAAAGACCCCTATTTATGCCTCCTTGTTCCCTGGGAGACTGAACACACACATCTAGGAGAGCCTGGTGTGATGAACACACAGCTCAGCAGGACTTAGCCTGGCACTGCAGAGTGCAGAAAACACACTTCGCACACAGGTATGTCACAAATTCTGATTTTCAGGGGGAACAAGGTCCCCTGCATACAGTAAATAGAGAGAGAATGTCCACAGACTCATTGTGCTACCTTTGCCATCAGGGACTTTTCAAAGCAAGTGGCTTTCACAAAGGAGATGAGGTGAGCAGAGCTGCCACTACACAAATGTCTGGGGATTACATTGTTTGGGTTTTGTGGGGGTGTTGAGTATTTTCACTCCACAGAAGTCATAGGCAAAGTTACTATTCAAAATTATTAGTAAAATATAGGGCTGTAACTGTTCAGATCTGGGGACAGCTTTTTGCTTTTCCTCAACTCACCTCTCTTAATTTGAACAACAATCACTCCCAGAAATATTCGCTGAAGTGGTATAGAACATGGTAATAAAATTATTTTTACTTTTATTAATTTTCCAGTTAAAAATCTAATGATCACCCACAATTCCAACTCCATTCCATCCAGACTTAGAGGTCATAACCCACACTTGGATACCAAGTACAAAGAACAGTTACAATTCAAACTATTTTACTTCTTTTGTGGTAGAAAATTTGTCATGATGAAGTTATGCATTATAGTTGCATGACAGTACCACCACAAAGGAAACCCAAAAGGTCAGTTTCAAAACTGAAACATTAAAAGAAATGTTCATTATAATTCATAAAACTTTAAAACTTTACAGAAATAGAGCTTCAAGAGCAAAACCAGCACTTTGGGGGCAATCATCACTGAGCTGTATAATAGTGAAGGAAAAGTACTGTCCTCCTTCTTCAGAATTTGACATTTCTGTCATACACAAAAGTTCTGAATAAAATTCTAAAAATAATTGGTCCCACATTATCTAATTTACAATAAGTAGAGAAAAAAGATACCTGGGGCAGAAGGCCCTTTATTTGCTTTAAAACCCAGTGGTGGAAATTGAAGGTAAGATGAATTAGAGTTAATGGTAAAATGCACTTTTAAAAGGCTATTTCACCATTACAGGAACTGCTGTAAAGATGGAGAAAGTTTTCTGCCACTGAAACATTTCCATAAAATTGGCTAACTTCCAAAAATGCCTGTTTCAACTCAAGAGTTCTTGGCTTGATGCTGAAACCTCAGAGGTAAATTTATCAGGATCAGATTAGATGGATGATCAGTGGGAAGTTTTCCACCAAGGCCACAAGATTCCCAGTATCTGGATAACATTCCATCTTTTTTATAATTCAGCTCATTTTCTCTCCATTTGGAGCTATTCCCCTCATTATTCTAGCCTGGAGCACCTATAGTCTACAGGTGATTACCAAGTGAACAGATAAACTCAAGGAGAGGATCTGGATTGCCAACAGCACTGCACTGACCAACAAGAGGTAGAGAAAGAAAATTAAGAATAACATGGAAGAATTAAAACAAAAAGACACAGACAGCTGCCCATAGGGAACAAACACCGTGCAAGGGGCAAAATCCAGAAATGGCTTTTGGTAAAAGATCAAGGTTCTCCAGCAGTGAAGAACACAGGATTTGAGATGATTTTTTCATAGTCTTAAGAAACAAGATTACATCACCTGTTTCTCACCCTCTTCATGGGATGGAGCATTTGGTGGCTGACAATATTCCCAGCTGTACATCTTGTGTGATCTTGGGCAAGTCATTTATTCCTTGCTCTGGACTGTTAGCTGCTGTATCAAATGGCAGCAACAGTAATAATTGTCTATGACTTGCATTTCATAGTAATAAAAATATTAATTGCATTTGCACAGTGTCAAACCAAAAATGAGTGGAATTTCATGGAATTACTCAAGAAAGTTACTGAACTGGACTGCTCACCTTGGTTTGATACAGATACAACCTAGCTGAAAGTTAACTTGATAAAATTTAGACACATTAGTTACTGCCATGAAGCAATCTAGAAGCTTCCTTGCTCCAGAGATTAACTTTATTACCAAATATGCATTTTAATTGCTTCTTGTCATTTGTCTATTTCTCTTCTCAGACCTATTTCAGCTAAACCAATAATGTTTTAAGAGCCCCAGGTTTAAAATTAGGAAGTCATTCTGAGTTTTCCACTCTTACCAATCTGCAATGTGTGATGTATCATGCTCACTGTATTTAATAACTACAGACAGCTGAAGCACATCCAAGTCACTTAACAGTAATATTTATACTAATATATGATCAAACTACACACCTCTAAGTGGTACAGCAAATGCTCCACACAATAACAACATGCACCAGTGCAAAGGATCAATTTCCCAATGTAATATTCATAATACTTTTGATCTTCTACTACCAGAGAATGTGCTTTTTGTTCCATTTAAACACAACCACATTAGGAATTTAATTTACTCTAAGATTACATGTACAGAAAATCAGGTCTAAATGAAACATAGAGAAATGTCTAAGAAATTACACTCTGTTTGATCAACACCCTCAAATTCCTACACTTTCCCCTCTTCATGTAGAATTTTTTTCATCACCTGTTTTTCCCTCTCTCACACCGTCACTGCAATACACAGCAAGATCAGACAACACAGAGAAACAAATTTCATAAAATGACCAACAAAATATGAGCTGGATCTATTTTAGTTAACACAATGTTAAAATCTCCATTTATTTAAGTCTCAGGGTTTTTTCCTCTTCGTCTTACAAAGCGTTTCCTCTCCTCTATTTCTAATAATTTTAGATAATTTTCATTGCTTGGAAATTTTTTTGAAGTCAATCTTGTCCTACTCACCCTAACAGAGTCAGCCCCTGACTGATCAATGATAAATTTAACACATCATCATTCTTAATATTAAATTAAAGAGCTTTAAACAGACTTACAAAGCAACTGAAATTTTCTTAAGCAATCCCTCTTCCAGACCATCTTACTAAAAACTTACAATCTATGACATTTAAAACCTGGTTTACCCATAAAGAGAAAATGTGGAGCTTGCTGGCATGATTCTCCAGTCACTTCCCTCAGTGAAACAAAGTTGGTAAAGCAAATTCTGAGGTGTCTTTTCAAAAATGCCTTGGCATCAATTACAGCCCTCAGAGTCGGCACTTCCCATTTCTTCTGAGCAAAAACTACACACCTGACCTACTCTTCTGAAGCCCCCACAGTGACACATCACTAAACTTCATTCTCATTTTCATACTACTGGGGAAGGCAGCTATGAAAAATGCCACTTTAAGCTAAACAGAACATTCGCAGTCTAAAGATTCTACTTTTTTAATTATTATTATTATTAAGATGCTCTTTATCTCCTTGACCAGCTGCCAAAAAATCAGAACAAAACTCCAAGTTTTATTATCATCTGCCTCTGTGATTGAGGAATCGGAAATATTTCAACAAAACAATGTTATTTGATATATTAAGAAACTGAACTTGCCTGCAGATTTATTTATTCTCAAATGGAGAGAAAAAACTGGCACACTGTTTATCACAGCCTGCAGTAAAGCTATTCTTCATTTCTTGTCAATGCACTGAGTTTTGTGGGTAAAAGACCATAGAAAATTAATAAATCAATAAAATTTATGGAATTTCAAAAAACATTTCATCAAACATTTGGAAAGAAAACATTATCATACACAGGATGAGCAATATTTAAGTAAAAATGCAGCACAAGGCTGAAACCAACTTCAGCAGCAAATATCTGGATCTACAAAGCAAGCAGTGTAAATGTACAAGGGTAAGAAACAAGTAAAGAAGGCACCTGAAATAAAGAGTGGTCTTTGATCCAAACCCTGTCTGACCTACCTCCTCTGTTCTCATTAAAAGAGGAAAACTAAACATGGAAGAACTTGCAAGTGCAAAAATAATGTGTGAAACCCCGAAGGGATTCTGAATTTGTGACACCTGACGATGGGGCACACCTCAGGTCACATTCTGAGAGCTCCAGGCTGCAGGGGCTCTCTGACCTCTGAAAGAACATTTTAAGGAAATTTATCATCTGATGCAAGCAGAGCATTCACACAAACATCTCCATTTCTAATTATTCATAACATTTCTTACAGAGCTAACTGGGCTTTCACCACCCTGTTCCAGATGTTTGTTTCAACCCTCCCTCCACTTCAAGTTTCCAGCTCAGCAGGTCTTCACCTGAGCCCATCTTTATTATTTCCCCATTATTCTAACCCAGTCAACTTCCTCTCCTTTTCTCTCCCCTCACTTTCTGTATGGCCAACACCCTCCCACAAAAGCCAACCTCAATATTAAGATTTTTTTCTTTTCTTATTACAATGTTATTATGGATGTGACCACCTCCAGCTGTTCACATAACCTCTGTTTATTGTGTTGGTGTCAGCTTTCATTTTTCTTTATTCATCCTTAGACAAGAAAGAGATGAAGTGTGGTTTATACAGGAGACTGCACCTGCAGCTACTCCTGATGAGAGATTTGTTTGGGTATAGGCAGGATATCATCACTTGTTTTCTGAGTGGCAATGAAGAAAGTCCACAGAAACAGCACTTTTAACAGGCAGATAGTGAATCCATCCAAATTTTTTCTATTAGTACTCTATAAAATTTTTAATCCTTCTTTCATGTCAAATAAGATGGGAAAAATAGCAACTTCTAAAACATATTGCATTGAAATTGCAGATGCTACTGTGATAATATTGAAAGTAAAATTCCAGACAAGCTAAATTAATTGAATTCATCCAAATCCAAGGGGTAGGAGGGTTTTTTCACCCCTGGCTCTAGGGAATAGCTCTAGTAAAATATTTTCTTAGTGTTCTGAATTACAATCCTCTCTAGGGCACAACAGACTGTTCCTTTCTTGAGAGAACAATTCACAGAAGAAGAGAAGAAGAGGAGTGGTAACCAGAAATTGTGTGGAATACTCAACTATTTCTAGAACTCAAGGGAAAGAAAGCTATGCTGAATTGGGCAGGGAAAGAAAGTTAAAAGCATTTAGACCCAGACTGCTCAAAAATTGCCAGCTTTCATGCAGATCCAGATCATAATCAAGTTTTGCCAGACAGGTACCAACCGCCAAAAATCCATCTCTCCCTTGTTTTTGCAGAACAGCTCTATTTTTATAATCCACTTTATCTCAAAGAAAACTGCAATTCTTGGCCAGGAAGGCAAGAAAAAAACTCTTTGCTGACCTGGCAAAAGTTGATGTGGCTCATGGATCTAATCTGAGCAGGCTTCAGGAAATGTGAGTGGCCTTCTACCACTCATATCACAAATCGTCAATTATAAAAAATAAGATATGTATTGTTTTGATAAAAATCAGACTTGGAAGTGAAAGAGCTTTGTTTATTTTTTATCTTCTACCATCTTGAAAGTTATTGGGGAAACACGAGATAGAAACATAAGACTTGACATGTTTAATAGTGAGGGAGAACTCAGGGCCACAGAATTTACAAACATAGTACTGAATTCCAAAATAGGACACTGTGGAAGTACAACATCTAAACTGGACTACATATTTGTGCCCAAGATCCCATTCCTATATTCACATTTCTTCAATGAAAAGGAATCTACATTTCAGTTGTGTTCTATAGACTCAACATCCACCCTAACTTCAGCAGCATCCAAAATTATTTTAAAATTACAAAAAAAAATCCCACTTCTGGTTAAGGGCTTAAACTTAGAATAGATATAAGGCTTATGAATAAAAGGAGTTAGAGCTTAAAGTATCAACAATATAAAGTTTATCCCTATTAGCAGCACACTTTCACATAGAAGAGCAAAGCCTGAGAACTGAATAGAAAAAAATCCAGTTAAGGCCTGTATCTCATCTTAATACACTGCTGAGTAAATCAGAGAAGATACATTAAAGAAAGTGTGTTAAATTAAATTAGCTCTACATACTGTATTTTAACACTTCCTACCATTTACTGACAGTGCAGGAACAGAGCAGTTTTATGAGAGTACTTAAACCTCTCCAGCTTCTGCAGCTGAATCTCCAGAATTACAGCTCACACTCAGCATGCAGAGGGAAATTCTCCTGAACAAACAAGTCTCAAAATAAATAAAGAAGTCAGCCAAATCCCTTATAAATTATAAACCAGCCCTGTCTGCCAAACAACTGGCCAGTAAGCACTGGGTGTGTTTAACAGCATAAAACAAGGTTTTTAAAAACTCACAATATGCTTCTGAAGTTTTCATCATCCAGCTAAAAGAGTTCTCCATTTCAACTCCTCATTTGGGTTGGACTGATGTCTAAAGCTGAAGTCCATATGGAACATGGAATGAAGTGCCTGTGTGTTTCTTCCATCTGACAAGAACTAGACTACACACCTAACTTCAGCTTCCAAGCATGAAAAGCAGTGCAGAGCTCCCTAGGTTAAAACTGACACTGTGTTTGCTGGGAGATGATGACATCTGGTTAAATTTCTCACTGCAGCTCTTGCATTAAGACATGGAATAGTTGAATATCTAAACACACTGCAGTGTTACTCAAAAAGTAACAGATTCAGCTTTAAAACTGACATGCACACACCAATATCATCACCACAGCAATGGTGAAAGGATGAGTTACCCTAAGCAGGGTAAATCATCTTTTCATGCAGACCCATCGTGGAACAACCAATAGACAAGGATCAGCACAACAACCCAGCACTGAACAGCAGAGAAGAGTATCTGAACATAGTATTACAGCATGAGATTCTATTCAGCTTGAGGGTACAGCAAGCTTTATGATGAGGTCATAAAGCAATTTTTACACTGAATTTATGAGCTCATTGTAACAGTCATTTCCAGAAGCCAGTGAGTGGTTTATTAGGAGAGAGCCTGCAGCAAAATTGGAAACAGAGATTGCAGAGAAGCTCGACTGCAATATCCAAGACTGCACAAAAATTGTAAGGCAAACAAGTAGGGAGGGAAGGTTTAAGTATGAGGCTTATAAATATCTGAACAAGGACATTTCAGAATCAGCAACATGAGAAGCATTGATTTACATCCACTTTCATTTGCAGAAATTCACTTTTATTTGAAGATGAGCTTATGCACAGCATGAAGGATTGAAAAATAACCACTACCCCTGAATATTCACACCAGACACCTATTGTTAAATCATGAATAAGTGACAGCAGAGTGTTTTCACCACACATACAAATTGTTTAAGATCCATCTTGCTTCTTAACTTAAAAACTCCCACTTGCTTCTTACATTAGTCCTTGTCAAACCACTCTAATTGGCACAACAATAAACCCAATGTAACCCAAACTGCACCATGAGAGACAAACAAACAGCCCACAAACCCAGATTCGTTCTGCTGCCACGGGGAGAAACTCAAGGTTCTTTTAAGGAGGTTCTAGGGAACTCAGAAAGGTTCATAAATATCAAATATTTTGCGACTCAGTACCAAAGGGAACCTTGGATCATCTCTCATGTGCAGATCCCAGCTTGTTTCACTCCAGACAGCAATGTCTGAGCAAAAGCATTTGACAATGAACTTAATTCATATAGTCAAAGCCACCCAGTCTAAAACAGAGAGACTCAAATCCAAAACTGCAGCAAATTCCTCAAAACTCAGCCAAGGAAACCGGACCACAGCACATTTTAATTATATCTTTAAAGGCTTAATTGACTGGCTAGTTTACAGTAACTCTAAGATTCTATGGTTTGGAATTTATCTAGCTTTCAGTTTAAGCTACTGGTGGTTCCTGTGCTGCTTCCTACTAAACAGCAGTGCTAAAACAGAAGTCACAAGCAGAAATCCACATTATCACAGAATGACTGTCTAAAGATGTAAATACATCTCAGTTACAACGGGTCGTTTTTTCTGGACATTTACCCACTACCCACTATGTCTGTCCATGTACATAAAGACTTCATTATGTGGACAGCCCAGTGAATCAAAAAACATTTCTAACAGAGTTCTAAATAGGTTTGAGCTGCACAGGCATTTTTAATCCAAGCAGACTCAATTATTGGTTTATAGTAGTTTATTGGGACAAACTCCAGGCACGCTACAGGTGCTGTACAGTGATGTTCATCAGGCTCAGGGCACAGACACATTTACTCAGTGAAGAGCCCTTTGATGCTGTTGGAATGTGTGTTCTCAACATAGTTTTGATCATCTGAATGATTATTCCATTGCAAAATACCAATTAAATCAAAATTCATTCCATAAACCTGGCAACAGAATCCAGCATGTGCCTTCTCACCACACTGTTTTGCCACACATGTTCAGAACCAAATTTCTGCTTTACAGCCTTTCAACATCATTCTAGTACTAACACACAGATCATTGGGAACCTGCAACTTCTTGGTTGCCAAGACAACTGATTGATAAGCAAAAAGTGCACGAAAATGCTTTTTTCTTCATGCACTTGGTGCAAAGTTCTGCATTTCTAGATTCTTTAGTCCTATCTTGAAGTGACACTCCCCTTGCCACTGTGACTGAGAAGTGTGTAGAAACAGTGTGTAGAATCAGACATTCTACACAAAGCCCTGAACTTAAAAATGAATGCTGGACATTTTGCTCACTTAAATAGCAAATTATTTCCTCACTCATGCTGATTTATATTTATAAACAATTAGGAAACACCTTGCTATGTCATAAAACACAAAGGCTTTAGTAGTTTTGCTAACACCTTTCCTATGCTGCAGGCATGTTTTCTGTGCTGCAGAATCAATTGATGATGAATTAGCAGTGATAATGGTCCAAAAGAAGCACACTTATAAATTAACAGTTTCACCTGTTTATTGCTCAGACAGAATTGTGAATATTCACACTGTGAAGGAAGCAAATTCACAGGCAAAGCAAATCACTGAGAAAAGTAGAGCTTGTGTTTGCTTCTCAGCCAAACACATGCAAAGCCAAATATTGCCACGTACAGCACTCACTTTAATTCCTGACAGGATGAACTGATGCAGAACATGGCTCTGTGCAAGGGATGTATCAAATACTGCACACAACACAACATTCACCAAAAGTTGGGAAGAGACCAATGAAGTGCTGCAGTCCATTATTTACAATCTTTCTTATTGTCATCTCAAATTATATCTCCCTCAAATCTGACCATTATGAAGCTAAACTTATTTCATGCTCGAAACAACTTTACACCTTCAATGGGTAAGATCTGCCCCAGAAAAACAAAGAGCAGCTTAGGCCAGGGCACATTTTGGTAAGCACAGTGCAGCTTCCACCTACACAACTGTTCTTCCACCCTGCTACTTTTATCTACTTTTCCTTTGACTCTCTCAACTATTCTGTTTTATTACTTGCATGAACACCACTAAAAAAACTCACTGCAAGAAAGTCAAGAATTCATAGAGAAGCATTTTCCTACAGAGTAAATAGCAGGAGAAAGCACAGTGAGGTGAGCTGACAGCTCCCCCAGTACACCACAGGGACAGCCAACTCTGCAATTTCCACTCTTAGCCTGATCTTTCTTCACCTTTTTTGTTTGTTGCCTCTAATATACCAATCCAAACACAGAACATCAAGTTGTGCTAAAGGAAACCAAAGGGAAATATTTATGAGACAAGGAAACCTTTGTTTTTTAATCACACAAGAAACCATAGCACAGTACAACAAAAAACCACAGATTTTACTCATTTTGATGTCATTCCCTTACCTTGACGTGACTGAAATCACCAACTTTGCTGCTTTCTTGGGGATTAAGAGGTTTCGTCTCTACTCTTGGTTTGACAACCTGCCGGAAAGGACTGGAGAGTGGGAGTCCACTGACACTGATTCCATCTGGAAAACAGAATAAAGAGAATTACTTTTGCTCATCTAATGCTATGTTTTGTCCCAATTAATTTACATCTGTATTATCAAAGGGAGAGAAAAGACACAAAAAGTGATAGTAACCTTTTACACAAATAGACAAAACAAAGGGCAAGGATTATTTGGCTGTTTCTCCCCGGACACCAAAAATAATCAAACCTGAACACACCAAAAACTCGGTGAATATCATGGGGAGGAATGGCAGCTGCATTTGAAATATCACAACAGAGATGTCAGAGTTAATAATATAAAATTAGTTTAAACATTTACAGTATTAAAATAAAAATCAAAGTTTGTGATTTTCCATGACAATGTGACCCTATCAGCTCCTTAGGATCTTTAAATTAATTTCTGGTAAGACCATTTCTTTTCCAAGTATATATTGTGGAAGATGACAGAAAATAGAGATGTCATGTTTTGTACATCTGCTGATGCAAAAATAGATAAAATAGTTTTATTCTCACTTATAAAGGAGGCAGAACGGAAACATCTCCATTGTGAAAAGTCAACAAAAAAGCTTCAGAAACACCCTGAGAGGAATGTCCCCAGTCTGGTGTTTACTCCCAGTCTGGGTACGGGCACACAGAGGATGACGATGAGATACAACACAACAACAGTGTGTGTTACTGCCAACAAGGTGCAACTTGAAGGTAAATAAATGCACTGCAGCACATTTGGGGTTCTCACCCCAACCAGGGCCACACTCTAAGCACAAACTTAAAATGCATGAAAATTACTGCTGAATCAAAAGAGTTAAAAGAACAAGAGAATTAAAATAATGAAGTCTTAACAAACAGTAGAACTAGATTCACTATTTGTTATTATTTAGATTTATATCCAAAGAAGAAAAAGACTTTGTTCCCTAATGCTGTGCAGAGCAACTGCAATCCACAAACACCAGCTAAATACAAGCCAAATATCATGTACAGCAGCAGAGACATACAGCTGAACACACAGGAAACACCAAATTGTTACACCAAATCCAAACGTATTTCCTAAATTGCTCCTATAAAATCTGGACGTGTTGAGGATACGTTCTCCAAAAGAAGAAACCATAAGAACAAGATGGAACATGAAAGGGATTTTGCTTCGTTAAACTTCACAGGTATCCAAATGAGGAAACAAAGGGAGTATTCCCATATTCCCTTACTTGCAATTTCCTTCACTAAGTAATTCTAAAATGCACCTTTAGCACTGAATAAATATCCTGTTACACCAGTTCCTGGGGGAGAGCAGGACAGGAGGTGAGAGCACCCTGCCCGTGCAATGCAGCAGGACCAGGAATGAGACAAAACACAGAAATAAAGACAGAACTACCTTTGAACACAGGCTTTGAAAGCTGCTCTTTCAAAATGAAAATTAGAAGTTTTAATTGAGGAAAAATATTCTTCTCCAACTGATGAATGATTTTCACTAGTTCTATATTTAGAAAAAAATCTGACACTGACTGGTGCATAAAATTGCAAATTAAAACATTAAAAGAACCAAGTATGAAAACCTGCATGGCATTAGTCAGATTTTCCACTTTTTATATGGCATGAGTTTTATTTCTTCGAGAGAAGAATAGATAAAACCTAAAACAACATCACAGAGATACAACTAATGCCTTTCTTAATTATTTTATCCTTTAAAATCCCATTTTATTTTTATTTCCTATGGTGGGGGGGAGGGAAGAAAAGACAATGGTTTAAACATTTTCTCTGGAAAGAAGAAAATTTTGACTCTAATCTGTATCTGAAAAAGGAGGTTTTCTAGCAAAGGAGACATCAGGATGAAAGGGAAGTCCAAGGTAACTTGGTAGTGGTTGAACTTTCTGTCTCAAGTCTGTGGCACTCTCTCAGAGCCAGTGGCAGGCACTTTGTTATGCTGCAAATGACTCAGCCTTTCACAGCCTGGACTGCTCAAGGCAACTTCTCTGCCAGAGGACAAAAAAAAATCATTTTCTACCACAAACAATTTTTTAAAAATTATTTTGTTTTTTTCTGTTCTTTGATCAGGCAGTAGCGGGGGGAAAGACCTTGCCCAGCTCCTCTGCAATGGATTAAAAAGTCAGAATGGGGGGAAATCCTATTAAAAACCCTGGTAGGCTGCAGAACTTAATGATGGCAGGAGAAAACAGTGAGCATCAATGAAGTAGCTCTCTAGAAGTTTTACATTATTGATACTTACACTTTTTGAAATTTCATATATATTATTTTCTCTCTTGAAGTTTAGAGAGGTGAAGACGCTAAATACTCCATAGTTTTCTTTTGTCAATCCCTACTGTCAAACATCCTGAGCAGCCTTGTACTCTAAAAAGAATAATTGTCTTTCTACTCTGTCCAGAAATTTTCCTAATTTCAACAATCCACACTGAATATTTCCATGGTAACAGCATATGACCAACACTTTTTCCATGGTAATTGCAAAAACACAGCTTGCCTTTCCAACATCCCAGTCACTGCTGTCACAACAGAGTGAAATTTCTCACCAGCATTTCCTCTCTCCTACCAAATGTTAAGTAAATTGTCAATTTAACTTCATTAGCCACTTTCCCAGCACACTGCACAGAAGAACACCACAAAATTTCTTACTTGAATGAAGGAAAGTGCATTCAGAGAGTTAAACCTGTAGATTCACGATGTGGTAACTGAGCACAGGACGAAGAGGTGGCATGGGACAGCTCCTGTCCTGTGTCACACTGTGCTGTGCAAGGATCACTGGCCTGATCCAGAGGACAAGAATGGATCCACTTTTCAACAGGTATATCCCAGCTACAGAGGTCTCAAACTCCACAGCAAGGAAACACTTAAAACTGTTCCACCCTGCAGGACACCAGAGAGGTTTGGATTCTGAGACAGTGTCCAGACAATTTGATGTCACACGAGATGGAAACTGTGGAAGGTTTTAGGCTGAAGTGCTGCTTCTTTCCAGGAGAACTTCATACAATCCAACAGTAGTGCAGACCTGCTTCCTGCAGCTTCCTGAACATCAGCACAGGGACCCTGAGTGGGGCAGGAGGAGGACAAATCCCAGAATCATTTAGGTTGGAAAAGGCCTCAGAGATAATCGAGTCCAGCCTATGGCCAGACTCATGGGAGACTTTTGGGCTCCCAACATCAAAAGGATGTGGAGCTGCTGGACCAATTCCAAAGGAGGCATCAAAGACGATCAAAGGGCTGGGATGCCTCTGCTCTGGAGACAGGCTGGGAGAGTTGGAGCTTTGCAGCCTGGAGAAGAGAAGCCTCTGGAGAAAACTTAAAGCCCCTCCAGGGCCTAAAAGGGTTCCAGGAGAGCTGGATAGGGACTTTTTCAAAGCTGCAGAGTGGCAGGATAAGGAGGGGTGGCATAAACTGACAAGGAGAAATTCTTTACCCAGAGGGTGGTGAGGGTACAGGTTGCCCAGGGAAGCTGTGGCTGCCCCATTCCTGGAAGTGTTCAAAACCAGGTTGGATGGGGCTTTGAGCCACCTGGGATAGTGGAAGATGTCCCTGCCCATGGCAGGGAGGTGGAATGAGATGATCTTTAAGGTCCCTTCCAATCCAAACCATTCTTTGATGCTATGTCATAGAATTATGGAGTTTTTGGGAAGTACACAGTTTGATCATAACACATGAAAACTAAATGCCACCTCAACCCACTTGTTTATTTTGTCTGTTCTTGTCTGATTGAGATTTCAGAACAAAAACCTCTTGGTAGGCAACGTCTCATAAGAACACAATAACAGCTTTAAAATACTTTAAACATGTGGAAAAATAGAAAAAAAACCCTCATGACAGGAGACGGACTCTGCTTGCTGAACTCGAACGCCTCTGTTTTTTCCTCCTAGAGAAAGAGAACTTTATTCTCATGAAGTGTGTAGAATTCTAGAAACTTGCTGTGTGCAGCAACAAAGAGCAGAATAACACCAGAATACAGAGTCTGAGGCAATACCATCCATCCTTCACACTCCAGGTGGGCACTGAGATGCAGCTCCTTCCCCCTCTCAAAAATCTGCTCAGGACCATCGAGGGACACCAGGCAGCAGCACCCCAGGCAAAGTTCCTGGGAATGCAGCAGCTCTCTGGCTCCCAGGAGCAGGGCACAGCCAACATGTACCAGACTTGAGCTCTTCTTTGAAACCCCATCATCCATTACCTTTGAAGACAGTAATTAACAATAACAAATGCACTGTAAGTAAGGATTTATGTCCTGAGGTTGTTGAACTGAACTAAAATTGGAAGATAAATTTACAATAAGGGTGAATGCAATGAAAGAGAATAAATGAAGTGTAAAGAAGTTAATAATAAACACTAGAGATTATGTATGCAGATTACATTAGATGCTAAAATAAAGTGCCTCAGCAAAGGAACAGCATAACAGGATGGCAGGTTTATTGACCTGTATGTGCCAATAATCAATTTATTGTTATTTGCCTCATGTCTGTCTTAGCTATTTACATTGTAAAAATTTGGGGTCTGAAACACCAGCTCTGTGTATTTGTGTAGTGGCTGGTACAACTGGTGTAGGCTGAAGTACTATGGCACTCCAATGCTGTTAAAAAAATCCCACCCTATACTAGTCAAATCATGAGACAAGATGATTTATCTGATTTGAAGTGCATAGGGAAGAGAAAAGGGCACCTTATCTTCCATAAGTACTAAAGTTGGAATCCAAGAAGAATTCTGTAGTTCTCAAAAAAAATTAAGAATATTTTTAAAGGTACACAGTGATGAATTTATGGAGGACACAGAAGCATTTGTATTAAAAAAAAATAAATAGAACAAAAAGGAAAAAAAATTGTTTACTCATTTTAACAGTACAACCAAACTGACATCTTCAAATTGCAGAGACAAAAAAAAGAACTTCTTAGAAATTAAGTCACTTCAAAAGTATACTCAGAATTACTAAATGTCATAAAGGCTACCAAGCACAGTAACATGGAAATGATGATACTGAAACATCTCTGAGGACCCACCATCATCATCAGTGATACCATTATCCTAATAGAGTCCTCCAGACTACTTAGTTTCTTGGAAGAACTGTCAAGAGAACATTTAAATTCCAAACCAGGTATCATTCCAACAAAAAATGCTTTGTCTATACACTATGTAAGTGCAGGGACATTTTGAAGTAGATAAAAGCTGACCATTAAAGCAGAAAAACAACAAAGGGAGTATGAAAAATATACTGGTCTTGCATACCAATGTTAAAAATACTTAAGATTAGTGCTTCTAGAAATATGCTATTATTTCTCTGCAACCTTTTCCCCCTAGAGAAGGGGGGGAGAGATTTAAGGAGCAGTTTTGCTTCTCTCTCAACATGTAATTAATTAGCTCCTTTGATGAGTTTATGAATTTAAATATTCTCACACTTGTCTTTAGGTTCCCTATACAGGGAATAAACGAACATTAACATTCTACATAATGAAGTACTCATTGTAAATTAATTCATTAACTTTGCAAAACACTGTCCCCACGTAACAGGAGCTTTTTTAAAAGCCTCAAACAAATCACCGTGTACAATACAATCCAGAAAGAGCAGTTATTGTTCTTACCCCATTTAGTGTCAGAGAAATGCTGAATTTCAGAAATTGCAGTATAATAGCTGGAAAGGGGAATTCATTATGCTCATAATGTGAATATCCTGTTGACCTTTTTAGTCACCTTAACAGGTGACACAGATCTCACTGCTCCAGCTCCTTGTAACAGGCTGTACCAAGCAGACTGAGCACTTCCCCCTGCCTCACCCAGGGTAACAAGCTCAGAATCCAATTAAATACTGACCTTCCCAGCCAGAGGAGGGACCCTGAACCATCCAGCTGAGGGACAAGAGATCCAAAATTTCACTAAGATTTGTAGCAAACATGGATCTCCCTGCACAGATCTCCCACATCTTGGTCAACTGGCTTTAAGACATGGAATCACTGAATTGTTAAGGTTGGAAAAAACCTCCATGATCATCACTGTTCAACTCTCAGCCCAGCACCACCATCATGTTCATCACTAAACCATGTCCCCAAGTGCCACATTCACACATTTTTTGGAATGCTTTCAGGACTGGTGATTCCACCACCACCCTGGGCAGCCTGTTCCAATGTTTTCCAACCATTTCAGTGAGGAAATGTTTCCTAACATCCAATCTAAACGTCCCCTGGTGCAACTTGTGCCCATTTCCTCTCATCCTGTCTTTTCTGAGAGAAAAGACGAACACCCAGTAAGATGTCAAAATTCAGCATAAATAAATGGAGGGAAACAATCCTAAACTTATACACGCAGTAAGAGGCTCTCAGCATATCATTTCTGTTGAAAAGCAAGATCATAGAGTTGTTCACACATTCATGAATCTCCCAAATCAATGTTCAGCAACAGTCAAAAAAAAGCAAATGATAAATTATGCATTACCCCATGATTGTAAGGAGAGTAACACAAAACAAAATAAAGAGCACCATTAGGTCATTACATGAGCACATAGATCACCTTTCAAACAGTGTGTACAGTCTCCCTCAAACAGACAGAACTGAGAGTTCAAAAGGGACAAGGCTGACATGTAGAACAGTTCCCATAGCAGGGACAACTAAGCCCTCAAGAGTTAGAAAGTCTGCTGTGACAATGCCCTGGCAAAATGCATCAAATCACTGCAGGAACCATGTTTAGAAGATGTCTTGTTACCTCTCTCATGCAATAGAAAAACCTGAGTGCACGAGGACACCAGTGAGTGCAAAGCTGCTAGAAATTAATTTAGCTGTGATTCTTCTTGCTCTAGCATGTTGTAAAGTGTTGACAGGAAGAATGAAGAATTTTAGGAAGGAGAAACCCACTAAGGATGAGTAAAAGTGCCTAGAACCAGAAAAACCATATTCAGCCCTGAAAGCTCCTAAGCTGACAACAGTTGGAGGCCAAAAGCTTAGAGGTAAACAGAAGTATGTGCACAGTTTTTCCTGTATTGTCCCACTGGAATCTGGTCTTAGCCACTGTCACAGCCAGGATATTGGCTGATCCTGTACAGCCACTCGTCGTTTTGCTTCCCTTAATCTGGAAAGACACCCAACATTCTTCTCTGTGAGACAGCACACCATCAACACAGGTCAGCAATTCAGATTGATAACCTGGTTTACTTTCCAATTGGATAAATGGGTATCATCAGAAACATCAGTAATTTACCCCTTCTGCACTATGTCCTAATTACAAACCGTGCAAAAGGAAATAATTCCAGCAGCAAATGAAAAGATATGAAAGTAAAAATTGCCCAACTAAAGACATTACTTTCAAGACACAAAAGTATTTTGATCATCATTGTAAATGTGGCTGGTCTTCAAAAGAAAAAGTTACCACAGTTAGCCTATGATTAAAAGTCATGTCATAGTTGCCTTGATTTTTCTAGCTCTTTACTGTTCTTCCCATCAGGCTTTTACCTCCTTTTTGGACAGTTTAACACTTGTAAAGTTAAAAGCAATATATAAAAAATAAAGTAGCAACTAAATTTTCACTATACTTAGCATCCCTAACAACGCTTTCAAATGACACAGAGTACACAGCACCCACAGACACCAAAGTTCCAACAAAGCATTAATGGATCCTACTCCTTTATCATCACTGAATGAGGGAAGGTTGAACTGCTTCAGCCACACAACCTTTCAGAGAAGCAGGAGGTAATAGTAGGGTAAAAATGTTGTTCAAAGATTTCATTCATCTGTGGTCCCATAAGAGCTGGATACAGGCAAACAGAGGCCAAAATCCAAATCCCACAACTGTTCAGCTGTGTCCATACCAAGTATGTTATCTTCACCTCCTACAGAATACTTTAGATTTTTGTTATTTCATCATAAAAGCTCCTAGACAACTGCAGCTTCAGAGCTTTTTGGACACTAGGCAAATTAAGGAAATCTTATATATGTGTGTGCATATATATCTATATGTACGTATCTACTAGGAAATTTCCCTTGCTATCAATGGGCATTTCTCAAAGTCTCAACTCTCTGGCATTCGTGTTTCCACAACGTCAGGGTGTGCTCTTCCTTCACTATCAGCATTTTCAAGAAGCTCTAAATTGAACTTTATTGCAGCAACACTGTTTGTGCAGTTAAGTCCTAAAATATTTTTAATGTATCTTTATATTTTACATTAGGGAGGTTTCAAAATCAAAATCTTTCAATCATTACTAACAACTACTATAATTTTTGTCTAAATGCATTTGCAAGATAACTCAGAAATCATTCCTATTCAAGCTAAATAAGCTCCGCGTGTAATTTTGTTGTATTTTTCTGTTCTGAAAGATTACTTATAGCAGTAATGCATACCTGCAAATGGATCCTGGGAAAAAATCCAAATAACAGAGAATTTTTAATACGGTAATTTAATCAGTGTAAACATATCAGACAAGCAAAAAAATACAGAGTAGAGTAATTACTCCAGAAAGACTGTGTTTATTATAAAAAGGAAGTCATTATTACAAGTATCTGGTACTTGTAATTCCAAATAATTCTAATAGAAGCAAACACTGCAGTTTCCTTTTATTCAAAGTAAGTTTAAAGACATGGCACTTTCTCTGCAGCACAAATATTAGGGGGATTATGCCTTAAATTTCAGTTTTTCACCTTAGGCAAAACTGCACTCAGCAATCATTCATAATTTTGCAATCCTGGATAATTACCTAATCAACTCAATGCTATTTTTCTTCAAACCCCACTAATGTTTGTGAATTATTTTTCTTCACCTTCTTAAGGTAAGGATACAAAGGTATATACCTCAAAAACACTGTCACAAAATATTTTTAAAAGACAGCAGGGCAAGGTCTCATGATGGGGAAGTTGGGCCAGATTCTCATACCCACAGCTGTCTCAGAAATTCACCCTTCAATCTGTAGAGCTCAGGCAAGGGTTGTCTTTGCTTTACAAGACACAAATACTCAAACATGCAGCCACATCACAAATCCGTTTAATGCAAATGGCACAGCAATTAGAAAAGTGTTTCCAGCAGCAGATACAACCCTCCTAAGCAAGGAGAAATGAGAAACTCACCATCACTGAGATCCTGCAGAAGGTTTTCTTGGCAAGAAAAGTCCAGCTTCACTTTAATGTTTACAACAAATGTAGCAATCTTTCCAGGTTTTAGAGGAAACTGGCAGAGGGTGTCTTCTAGATTCCAAGTCAAGAAATCTCCATATAGCTTCTCTGTATCAAAATAAGTAAATATTTCATAAGCACAAGCCCTGCATTAAGGAAGTTTCAGTTTCAAACTGCTGTAGAGAGTACTAACCAATTTGTCATGTCTTGTTTAAAATCTAAAATATTCAGAATTAAGGTATTAAAACTAATGTAGCACTAGAAAGATACAGAAGTTACTGGATACTAACACTGACCTGGAATCACACAGATGATAAAGCTCAAAATATGAATTTAAGTGAAGAAGATCACTACCAGAAAAAAAAAATTTGCACAATAGGCAGCATTAAATATAAACTTTAAATATAGCCTGCAAGGGTTCTAAATGTTCATGTAGTTTTGAATCCTACACAGCTCAACTCAGGAGGTGTCACATGAATGCAGAGCACTTTTCATCAAAATACACCAAACTTAATCAGTTGAAATTCTGAAGCAGCTGTAACCATTCTTCAGTTATTTATTGAGCAATAGAGAAGGTTAAGAAGAGTACTGGCTTTCATCTTTTTAAAAAGTCCTTTCTTAAAGCTGAGAAGTAGCTTTTTGTAAGACCCAGTCATTAAGGATGCCAGACAGGATTAGTCTGTGATAAAAGAAAATTTTTTTAATAAATTATTTGTCATTGGTCCATTTGAGACAGGGGATCTGTAATTATTAACTCCTCCCTCGTAAGTCTGACATGCCAGAAAATTATACAAGGGGGAAAAAACAGAATTTACTGTTCATCTACACTGAATCTTCAGTCTGGCCAGGGTCAACCTGCCTCATTTATATATTCATTCATATATACAAGACCAGAGAATGCTAAATACTACAGGAAAGTCTATTGATACATAAAATAAGCATGATGATTTGACTGGGAGTGTCCTAAAACTATGTTTATTGGTTTATTATAGCAATGCATGTTATGTCCAAAGTGTAGATACACAGATACAGATATATATATAGATAGATAGATAGAGATATATATCTCCAAAGTTTTTTCCATTAACTTCAACCTAAACAATAGAAGCTTTGCCTGAAAGATATTCTTCTCACAGACCACCAGATGTTGTCTTGTGTCTTTGCCCATCAAATCAATAGTAAAGATTTCTTTATTTAAAAAAAAAAGGTAAAAATAAAAAAATCCTCCCAAAAGTAGTTTCCTTAAACTCACCTCCACCTCACCTAATGATTTAGATGGAACCCTATCACCATTCTGATAATTTTCTTCTACTTTCAAGAAAAAAAAGTAAATTGAAAAGTATGACAATCTCTATCCCCTTTTCCTGTTAAGTAAAAAATCCAATATGCTACAGGAGTGTTTTCCCTCAGTGTAAACAAAGAAGGACATATCCCAAGCAGTGGAGCACCAAACTCTTTCCAAAATGTGTTTTCATTAAGTAAAAGATTTATTTGTAGACATTACAAGTGAAAAGACTTTTGAAGTGAGAACAGCCCTTGCAGATACTTTCTAATTAACACCAGTAATTACAACACTAGATCTAAATGCTTGAGCTAAAAGCTAAGCTGTAGACATAGAGAATCAGCTAATTTATATTTATCTGACACTTGGTTATAGTTTTACAATGTTGACCTTGTTCAGTAATCAGTATTGCAGTGAATTATACTCTGGCTTCAAACCTTTCAGTTCAGTGGAAGCCTAACTGGGGCAAGCCTGCATTCAGCTCTTTCAAGTCCAAAATCTGTGTTTAGCAAACATCTTAAGTTACAAGCAACTGCTATCAGGACTTGTAAATAGCAACCTGTTTCATTTTACTGGGTAATCACTAAAATCCTAACAAATATAATGTAAAAGCTTACCCAGAAACTAACTTTGGGTCATCCTAGGCCAGTCTAACTTTTAACATATTTTAAGGTCTGCCAAAGAAAAAGCCCACACTGAGATTTTGCATAGAGAAACTTGGTAAAAAAGTCTTTTGAGAACACATGAACCTCAATTCTTTTCAATCTTAAATCCCCTGGTAAATGTGGCTTTTTGCTACAGTTTATTTTATAAACTCAAAATAACTATCAGTTCTAAATGCACAGGCATTGGCATTCATACATTTTTACTTCTAGACCTGGTAGGTAGAAATGAACCTGCAGGACTTGTTCTTTCCAATGTGGGAACACATTTAGGAAGGAAAGAAGTTATTGCACAGAAGTAATTGTGTTCAGAGGAGAGTGAGAATATGTGAGAGGAACAACTGTGCAGACACCAAAGGTCAGTGGAGAAGGAGGGGCAGGAGATGCTCCAGGTGCCAGAGCTGAGATTCCCCTGCAGCCTACAAGAGCCAGGGAAGAACTCCTCTCCGTGAACAGCAGCAGGAAAAAGATGTGATGAACTGATTGCAACTCCCATCCCCATCTCCCTGTGCCACTGTGGGAGAGAATGGAAAATCTGGGAAAGAGGGAGTGGTGGGGGAAGGTGTTTTAAAGATATATTTTACTTCTTATTGTCCTGTCCAATTTTGTAGCAGTAAAATTCAATTAATACCCCCAAGGTGAGTCTGTTTTGCCTGTGACAGTAATCAGTGAATGATCTCTCCTGGTCCTGAAGTCATGAGACTTCCATTATATTTTCTTCCCCCCAGCCATTTGTGGAGGGGAGTGACAGAGCAGCCTTGATGGGTGTCTGGCATCCAGCCAGGGTCAACCCACCACAATAACCCCACTCCAATTTGAAAAAATTTATGAAGTTTTCCTTAGCAGAAAGAGGTAAATAGATCTAGCCCTGGATATTCACTGTTCTTCCTGAACCTCAGAGTCAATTTTTCATTTCTGGTCTGGCAGATGTGTTCAAAGGCCATGGGAAGAATACAGCTGGACAGGTGAACATGTTTCTTTACATTTGAATTTCTGTCACTTCTAGGAAAGATGAGTGAGGATTTTGCTTCATCCAGGTTCATTCAGTGTGTTTAGCTGGGCTCACCACTTGTGCTAAGATTGCCTGGTGGGCTCTTCTCAAGTCTCAAGTTTGAAAACACCAGGGTTATATTTGTCCCTGAGTGAATCAAATAGCTGGTTTATGAAAGACTTTGGACTGCACTCCCTTGTCTGAGACACAACAAGCCTCTAACAAGAGCTGACTGGAGCCAAAGGGAAGCATCCAGCTCTGCACAGGTCATCTTTCCAAAAAAAGGATTAAACTGCCTGACCCGGTGAGGGACAGTGTAAGGTGACCCAGAGCTGGCCCTGACAGTGTGGACATGTGATGTCCAACCTACAGATGCCCCAGCCTGGCTCAGGGGTGCAGTGAGACACGAAAAGCCATGACAGATGTGTCTATTGTGGCAGCATGACAAGTCTCTCCTGCTGATCTGCCTCAGGAGCTGTTCCGTAACACACGGCTGCTGAAGGACTCAAAACCCTCTGATGTCCTTTATGAACTGCACTGGGAGAGCTGCAAGTTCTTATTTGTCTGAGGGCCAGAGCAGAAAACCCTAAGAGCTGCTCCTGATAGTGACAGAAGAGAAGAAGTAAGGGAAGGCAAGGTGAAACTCGTACCTCCAGAGGTTCTCATTAACATGACACTACTCAAAACAATGCCAGAGAAGTTGGCTTCCTCAAGGACAGTGACTGGCTTTAAATCCAACAACAGTAAAAAAGAGAATGTTTGCCATTTCCAGCACTCATCTTTGTGCTAAAAGCTGTGGCTCCAGAAACAGAAAGTAGGGAAATGGGTCAGGCAGGCAGCAGCTGCAAGAGATTCACAAACAACTGCCAAGGCAAAAAGCAGCAAAGGAAATCAGGTGTAACAAAGGTCACTGAAAGCTCTTTGTATTTGTCTGGAATTGGCCAACAGCTTCTCGTGGGCTCCTAAGCTGACTGGCAAGCTGTGGTCAGGCAAATGAAGGTGACCACCAACTTTCAAGGAGATCTTGAGCAGTTTGAACAGGCACATTTCAGTGAGGAGTAGCACAGAACAACCAAGAGACAACTTTTTAATACCCTATGGACACCTGCACACACACTCAACTTGACGGATAACACCAAGACTTTGTGTTGCTGTTAGAAATGGTTTGATGTCATACCCCCATGAGTTCCATGCATGTGTTCACTGACCAAATGGAGCTGCTGACATTGCAAATCTTTAGTTCCCTACTGATCACCAGAATCCCATCTCACTGCACTGTCAGCTCAGCCTCATGCATTTCTATCAATTTATGGTCATAACTAAAATGGAAGAGAGCCCATGACAAAAGGCAAAGGTCTATCCCCAACACAAGAAAGACCTGCTGGACAAAGTCCAGAGGAGGCCAAGTTGATCACAGCACCTCCTCCTATGAAGCCTGAGAGAGCTGGGGTTGTTCATCCTGGGGAAGAGAAGCTCAAGGTAGATCTTAGAGCCCTGTCCAGTGCCTGAATGAGCTCCAACAGAGCTGGAGAGGGACTCTGGACAGGGCACAAAGTGACAGAACAAGGGGGAATGGCTTCAAACTGACAGAGGACAGGTTTAGCTTAAGTATTGGGAAGAAATTCTTTACTGTGAGGATGATGAGGCCCTGGCACAGGTTTCCCAGAGAACCTGTGACTGTCCCATACCTGGAAGTGGTTCAAGGCCAGGCTGGATGGGGTTCTGAGCAATCTGGAATGGTGGAAGGTGTCCCTGCCCATGGCAGAAGAATTGGAAGAACAAGGTCTTTAAGGTCCCTTCCCACCCAAACCATTCAGTGAATGATTCTATGATACTCTGCAACACCTCCATGCAACCACATTTGAAATAACAAAATTATTGCATACTTAATGTGGACCATTAGTTCTTCTGCCATGGACAGCCTTTTCCAGTGCTTTACATCGTTTCCACAGCACAGCTGTTTAAAAAGTCACACTTAAAGGTTTTTTTCCTCCAATAACACAATTCATCTCAAGCACACGGTTCCAAATACAGGGTGCATTTCACTTCTGTGAGACAACACAAGAAACTGAACATTTGGCTCACCAGGACCTCGGATCACCTTAAGTTCTGCTTTCAAAAGAAGGTTAAGATGATTTCCAGAGGTCCCTGCCCACACAGACATTTCTGATTGCATGATTCTGATGGCACAGTTCTCACACTGTCAGAACAAATACCATTTGGTGCCTCTCAAAACTCACTCTAGTTCTGTTTTTCTGAGAGGGAGATTTTAAGTTGCATTTTTGGAGTATGCATGCTCATAGCTTACTCATCAGAAATTTTCATTCTCTGAGAGATAATTATCATGCCTAATAACATTTAAGACACTCAGATACATAAAGAGGCTTCATCATAAACATCTTCTATAGAGAGAGAAAATACAGGATGAAGTACAATTTAAAGTTTCACTGAACTTAGAAGTGAGACTATCAACTATTCTTTCTCCCCACTGTTTTTAACAAAAGTTGTCATGGAGAGATGGTGGTTTTAAAGTTGGCATGAGTCTCTTTTTCAACACTGTGAACCCATTAACTGTGTAATGTAACGTACAAAAATTCTGATTCACATGTGATTCACAGGCCCACATATTCCACTGTTTAATACATAAATTTGTCTATTTCACCTGAATGCTGTTTTTGGCCTCTCCATCCCATACATGCAGCCCCTGGCCCAGGAGGAGCATGTTGGAATTTCTGAAATAAGAACAGTACGTCATCATACAACTCCTAAAATTATTCCTGGTAATGAGTCCGAGACCGAAAATCTATTTTGAGATGATTGGCAACTCCTATTCTCTGAGGTTGTGGAGAAAGGGATACTCTGTTACAAAAAAATCACGAGCTTGAATACTGAAATGAATAGAAATCACAAGGCATCACACTGCATTTTAATGCTCTGGCACTGACAGAATAAAACCTGCAATAAAATAAGGTATTTCTACTGCCAGTAAAGATTATGCTGCTTGTCACCTGCAGTACTTCTGTTAAGATCATTTTCATAATAATCCCTCAGAGGACAAATCAAAAAAAACACCTCACAAAACAAAAGCAGGATTCACCTATCAGACTACTTTTAAATACTAACATGGACAGAGTATTTCAAGATAATTAAGTGTACACAGGGGATGTGCTGTATTTCATGCAGAGCTTCAATTATTCTTTTAACTCACAATAGCTTATTTTATTTATTGCTTTGTCTTTTAAAGTCTTCTCTCAATTTTTTTTTACTGCTCACTGACTGAGATAGAAACAGGCTAATTTACTTCTGCTCCCTCAAGTAGCACAACATTACTGCTAATAGTAATTTATTTAATGAACTAATCAGCATATTTAGACATAAGGAGAAAATAATTTAGACCCAAGCTTCTTCCTCTTTACAAGTAATTGCCTCAGGATTTTTTCCCCAAGTAACACTGAAATTAAATCTGGATTTCCAAAAAGCAGGTGACCCTTTAGCACATAGATGCTTCACTTTCTAGATTTCCTTCACTTTCTAGATTTTCTTTCATTCTCTACATTCTCTTTCATTTCCTTATTCCTACAATAAAATCAAACTGAATTATTTCAGCTCTGTAATGAGGATGGTATTGACTCTAAACTGACCTAAAAGAAGTTTAACACAAATAATCTTCCTTTTAACACAGAAGTCAGCATCATTATTTCCAAATATAAATCAGAATACACACCCTTGGTGTTGACTGTTTTTGCTGTCACCTCCAGTTTCTCCAATGGTTCTGTTCCAATATTCTCTAATTTAATGATGAGCTGCTGGGTCTCTCCATTGTACAGCTGGACAGATACATTAGTGGAGATTTCATCCCCTGAAGAAGGCTGAAGTGTATGAGCAGACCTACAAAATGTGACAAACAAATTATTATGATGAAAATGTTAAAAGCCTGTCCAAGTTACTCTATTCACTATTCTTGGAAGACTCAGAAACTACTGCTGAACACACTAGACACCATTTTCCATTTCCATTTTTAGAACACTGAGGAGAAAAATTAATAATTTATGCATAAGACAAGTCAGATTTCAAGCAATATATAATACATATTCAAACTCTGAAAGCTTGTTAAACTACCTGCAAAAACTGTAAGGAAGGGGAAAGGGAAAAAAAAATCAAGAGCAGGTCACTACAAAGAGCAGGTTTAGTGGACAGTGCAGGGCATAAACCTCATAGCAGTGGATCCTGGCAAAAACTCCCAGTGTGAAAGGTGAAACAGTGACTGGAAATGAACTCTTTGGAGCATGAATGAGGGAAGGAAGTTGCAGAAAAAGACAGATGGGCAGAGGCTCCATTCCTGACTGTATTTTCTGTGCTAATGCAGAGTGGTCAGAAGGCATCAAGGATACAAGGACAGAAGTTACTGAGATTAATGACCAATAATTCCACTTCTTTTTGCAGGTATTCCTGCCATCCTTCCCTTTGATCCTGTCCTTACCACAAAACAAGCAGCCTCCACAAACAGGAGCAGATTTCAGTCTTTCAGAACAGATATGTGACAAGGACTCCAAACACGTATTTTTTTGATCACTCAGAATGTACTGTCATGTACTGTTAGCATTTCAGGGCTCCGAAATTTGAGCATGTGGAGTGAAAGGGAAGAAGGAATTTCTTTTTTCCCCCTCATAATGAGACAAAAGTATCATGGAATTGCATACTAAAAAGCAAAACAAATCATGTTTTCAGTTGCTATATAAATGTACATGTATTTATCAGTGATTCTTTTTCTGTATATTTTTCTCTCTTGCTTTTTCTTTTTTCTGTGATAATTGATCTGAATTAACAATGATGCCTGGACTGGATTGTTAAGACATAAACAGTGACTTTTTGGTTTGATATATTCCTCTTTGCCCAAAACCAAAGTTTTGAGCACAATACTGCAAAATTCTTTCTGCATGTTTCTATGAAATTCCATGGTTTCAAGCAGTAAAACAAAAAACTCAGGTTTGCATTCTAAAGCAAAAACACAGATTTAGATTATGTCCTGTTTTACTCAAGTATTGATTATACACTCAGGTGGAAGAGATTTTATTCAGTATGTGACTAACACTTAAATATGATCAAACAAAATCATCATTTAATTTAATTTTTCACCTTGGAAGGGAGGTGCTGATCTGCAGCCTTGGCAGAGCTGGAATGACTTCGACATTGCAGCCATTGGTCTTCACTCCTGGCAGATTGTCCAGAAGGCAATCACTGAAGACTCCAAAAACTGAAGTATGATAACCTGAGTTTTAGAAGAAAACACCAGTTATGTTGTGAATTTTACTGTTTTCTGGCAGGTCCAAAAGCACTAAGTTTACTGGTCAGACCTTGTCAGTGTATTTGTTACCCAAACCACCACCTTCTCTACAGGAAAATCTCCTATGGACACATAACATATATAGGACTTTCAAAGCCCTGGAATAATAACATTTATAATGTTGCTATTAATGTACAATATACAACGTACAAACAAACATGTTCACCTCTACATCTGTGGCATGTAAAATAAAATAAATTGTAAAGAGCCCCCAATTCCTACAATGCATTACAGTAACTTCTGCAGAATTCTTTACAAGATCAACATCACAAGTCATAGCATGGACACCATTTTATACCTCGTCACCAAATTCAGTGGTCCACATAAAATATGTCAACATTCAACATACATTCCCTATTTGCTCGGGAAAATGGTTATAGGAAAGGATCTCAACTGCATCCAGAAGGATAAAAGAATACTAAAGGAAACTATTAATAGAAAAAATATGCATGCATAAACACATGAAAATCTGTGTTTATGCAGAAATCTGCCATGAAAGACCACAACTTCTGAAAGTTCAATTTAGTAGAAAAATACCTCTCCACTGATTCCTTACCAGGCAATATTTATGAGTTGTATCTGAAGGAAAATTTGATACATTGACACACAAAAAGCTGCCAAGTACAGAAATCAACTCCTCTATTTGCAATACATTTTTAGTATGTGGAACCCAAAGGAGACAACTACAGTACAAATATTCTGAATGCTTTGAGGCTATTCTGTATTTACTGAAATAGTTTCTGGGGAAAAAAAAAATCACATGAAAAATGGTTTTATGAGCAGACACAAAAGCACTTAAGAAAAACTCAGTGAGAACAGTTTCTTCAGGTTCAAAGCCATCTTCTTTTAGTGCTTAGCTTTACTAAAATGGTTCTTATCCTGTATCCTAACTTTGCATTCCAGGAAGACATTTAAAAATGTGATTTGATAAGATGATTCACTCCTACTACATGTTGAATCCATCCTCTCCACATATGCCTCCTTTTCTAGGTCTGCTGGCCTTTTGTAAAAGCTCTTTAATTTTCTTCCTTACTACAAACACAGTTTTATTTAGGCTTATTAATGAAATGATATCTTGACTGCAACAGGCCGTACACCCTGGCTAAATTGTTTCCACGGAAGCAATCTGCAAAAAATTTCTGTAATCTTACATGAACACGATTAATTAAGGGAAAAAAAACCTGCAAGATTATCTTCTGCATTCTCAAGAAAAAAGTTCTCAAGTAATCCTCCTCAGAAGCTTTCCAAATGAAAGCATTAATAAAGGGGAGCTGGAGTTCATTATCCTCATCCTCTCACACATGAGATACTCCAAGAATGTGCTCGTTACTGCTGCACCAAGTGATTCATCAGGCTGTTTTTAATGAAGCCTGGAACAGGGAACAGATTCCCTTTTTTCCTTTTTTCTTTTACTTACTGAGGAGAACTGAGAGCGGTGAACACACACGTGGCAAACAAAGCCATGCAGCCCACAGGGGTGTAAAACTCAGGTTGTTCTGCCCCCAAAGAGTGAGTGGAGCCATCCCTTACCATTGACAGTGATCTGCCCCGTGGTCTGGGGAACCCCAACCAGAGTCACAGGATAGAGCCCAGATTCTGCAGGGAGGGAAAGGGCAGCAGGGAGAGACTCAAATTCTACTCCAGTTGTCAAGAGACCCTGAAAAAAACGCATTACACAGATAAATCCATTTATGATATACACTTACATTTTTATCCCACATACTTATATTTTAATCCCATACATTACACAAGCCAAACTTTTATGATTTATTCCAATTTACTCATGGCAGTTATTCTGGGGTTTAAGTTGCAGTGACTGCAGTGTGCATCCAGAATTACAGCAGGATTTGTATTCAACATGGAAACATATTTCAGGAACTGAGCTGAGAATGATGTCTGAAAAAGTAATAAAAATTTATACCCAAGCACAGTAAAAAAAATCACAGATATCATCTGCATGGTGCTGGTTTGTACCTACATTGAATTGTACCTGTGATTTTAACCTGAATATTTGATAGATTTTGGACAGTGGAAATCAAACATCAATAGCAGATCTTGCTTAGCTTCAATTACCTGGCCAAAAAATGTTTTCTAAGAGGAAAAAAAAATTTGTATTTACAGATAACAGAGCTCAAACATCCAACCTAAACATTTCAGTGAGCTGGAATAATGCATTCATTTTGCTGAACTGATCCTCTCAAGCCTAAATGCCTGCAGTTACTACCTTAGTATCAGAGAAATCTTTTAGCATCCTAAATTTAAAACAGGGGACAAAATGAGAAATGAAGCAGAAAAAGAAATCATTGACGAAATTTCTGAACACAGCATTGCTGTTCTTAGCAGACTGGGGTTTTCTTTAAGTCTGGTTAATGAACTGAAGATGCTTGAGCATGGAACGTTAAAAGTAAATTTGATTTTGGAAAGCATATAAATCCAAGTTACCAGTTGTTTTTCCATACACATATTTATTTTTGTTTTTGAATAAAGATGCTACACAAAGACCTCCATCAATAAAAGCAGTAAGTACAACTGGATGAAATCTCAACTCCATGTGGATGCTTCATGAGAACTGAGAACCCTGTTAAACAGGAACATACTACTTTTGTGAAGAGAGATGAAAAAACTCACAGTTTGACCCACAGAAAAATACACAACATACCCAAAATCTGTAAAATCTTTGTTCTAGCAAATACTTCTTTGTAGACTTGACGCTCTTGAGACAACACCTAATTCACCCAAAGCTACTCTGGCTTTGTGAAAAGCTGCATTAGAGAACTCTGTCCTTGAGACTACACAAAATTCCAATTCACCATTTTACTTGAGTTCTAAGTAAATATTCTGTCACACCCTCATTTCTACTGAATTTTCATTTTCCTCCCATTTCACATGGAGACTTCAGCTGTCAGAAACAATCCACAAAAACACAAGTAAAACATAACTTTGTCTTTCTGTATATTCACCATCCAGTGTATCAGACCACTGAGACTTGTTGATTCCCACATTAATCCTTCCAGTGGGATTCACCCCAGAGAAATGGGATGAACATTCTCTCTTTAATACTGATGTAGCCTCAATTTTCACCACAATTCTGCTGCTTTTGCTTTGACTGAAGCAAATCTTAGAACACAAACAAAAGTTGACCCCATACACTCTCTAGAACTCACTTTTAAAGCTGGTACAGAAGGCTTTTAAACTTTATTTTAGTCTCAAAAACACTGATCTATCACTTGGCCTAATATTCAAATACATTTGAATTATTCAGGATTCATCTCAACTAAAAACTTTCATCCAAGGACTTAAAGTCCTGCAAAATCAGTGATAAAAAACCCACAAACCCTCTTACTATCAGCTGTAGCAAATGTAAATAAACAAAACTGACAGGGATCCCTAAATATTCTCTAATATTCAAACCTTGAAAACAAAGGGATTTTCTTAGAGAATAAACACAATGTAAATGCCAAAAACATCTGCAGTAAGCACACACTATGCCTGGACTAGAAATTGAAGAACTTCAAATGCACTGATACCAAAACAAGAAAGCAGCAGTCAATTCCCCCACTTTCAGAGTTCTACTGTTCAGTAAAACTTCCAAGTTTTGAAAAGTAAAGACATTAAGAAAGCATTAAAACTCATTGAAATGGGGGAAAAAATCAATATAACAATCAACTAGACTTCAGATTTCCAGACATAAATTGAAATCAAGACACTCACCCTTAAAACGTAAGCCACACTAGTGAGTTTTAAAAGACAGTGACAAATCTAAGAATGTCTGAAAGACAATTTCAAGATTGCAATTTGCTGAATCGGACAATTCTGCACTATTTGCCCAACATTGCCCTCTGGTGCCTGAAGTTTTGCAGCTGAACAGTGAAAACCTAATGAAGGCTGAAGTACTCTCACATCCATTAACTAAAATATTTCAGCCACACCACCGAAAGTAGGGAAATGTGTTAGATTTTCTTTTCCTGACACTTATATACATTATTTCAAGTAGTTATACTTAATAATCATTTAGTCACCACTTGGTAATCATTTCTCTTTCTGACACTATAGGAAAAGATCATCCAAAGCCAAGGTCTCCTCCAGGGAATATATGAGTCACACACACACAAAAATGTTTACATTTCTTTGTATTTTTATAAAAAAATTTAAATTGTCTTAGAGTGAATGTATGCATGCTTCTATCACAGCATGTCTTTCAATCATTTCAAATCTCATTTTAGTTTTAGAGGAACAAAACAACTTGCATGCAAATGGCAGCATTTGGGGATGCTATTAAAATAAAATGAGTATGTAACTGCTTTTTTTAGGCTTTACTTACCAATCCCAAAATGCAATCATTCTTTTTTAAAGTAACACGACCTTCAAAGTTAGTTTCCATGCTGAACATACTTGTATACCATGCTGTCAGATACTTTACACAAAAACTGTCAAATATTTATTTTAAAGGAAATTTTCCCTACTATTTCTAATATGGTTATTTTAGGCAGACCTAGAAAAACACCAAACAGAACCATTTTTACACTTTTTCCCCCTTCACCTTTCTGTGTACATTCTTGACTAATACAGTCTCCACTAAATGTAGTGTAGCAGCAAGTAAATATTCTCTCAAGAGGCAGAAACAGCAAAAGATGTGAACTCAAGAAACAGCAGTTCATGGAAACAATTTAAACTACCACAAGCAAAGTTGTGGGACTGATTATACATTCAGATTTATCAAAATTTTAGATGCTCTTTTTGAACATCAACATAGAGCTCTTGACTAATAGCACAGTCTTGAAGTTAAAAAAAAAAAGCAACAGCCATTCTTAAAGCAACATTAATCAAAATACCACACTTGATTGTGTTCAATTAAATACAGGTCCCAAACAGAAGGAGAACTACAGAACAAACACTTAATTCTTGAATAATGACTAAGTATTATAAATTAAAATATTCTCATGGGTTAGGGTAGCATTTTTTTGTTTCCTGGTATTTATTTATTAAATACAGTTTACACTGTAGATTTTGTAGCTTTCTTGGAACCATGGTTGTATTTTCCACAGTAAGAGCAGAGAAAATTCTTTCCCTCCATACATAACATTACCTCAAAATTTCTCAGCTTTATTTTGTTTTGCTTTTAATAAGAAACTTAATAGACAAAGATGGAAAAAGTAGTCAAAATCTTAGAGAACTAAACATTTTGCAGTGCATCTTCGTATGTATTTTAGTAGTAGATCTTCCCAAACTTTACTGTGGGGTTTGCTGCTTTAAGCATTTGACTCAAGATACAAAATCAATCCACTGGAGATTTCCCAGAATTTTTTGGATTTTTTTTTTGAAGGCCTGAAACATGAAGACCATTTTTTTCCTGCATAGAAAACTGCAGCAATGGCAGGAACTGCAGAACAAACTGCAAAAAGGCTGGAGGCTATCACTCACATACCTGAACAAGTCTGTACAGAAATCAGTATTCCTGGCAGAAAAGGCAAAGTGGTGAAATTATTTCACTTAGTTACAGCTGAACATCTCCAGGTGACCTGGACCCCACCACCAGCATGGCAATATTCTGTCTAGTCCATCACAGCCAATTCTGGTTAGGCTCATTTTTGTCTCTCATTCTGCTGATTTAAGGTACCTGCTCAGTTTTATTAAAGCATTTGTTCTGCTCAACCCCAAGATCTCTCTTAATTCATTTTATTGACTCACACAATTGTGGGAGCTAGTCACTTCCATGCTCCATGACTGGACATTTTAATTTGTCATTTTACAAATACTACTGCACCTTTCATTGGACCAGCCTTCAAACTATATGGACAAAAACAGAAACATGAAATAGAAAAAGACAGAATAGGAACACAGAAATGGGGCAGGAATGAAGAATAGGTACCTAATTAGAGTCCCGAATCAGGAACATTCATGGCAGGAAATTAACAGTAAAACAACAAAGGCTAAGATCCTTGAGAACAATAAAATAACAAAGGAAATCAATTGTTCAGGTTTATCATTGGAGCAACACTAATCAAAGTCTTGTGTCCATAGTCTCACGTTAAGTCTAGAAATTCAATGCCTTTTACTTAAGCACACCTCAATTAACCTACATGGACTCAGCATTAATACTTCAATTAATGAAAAAGCTCAGGAAGCCTTTCCATTGGGAATCATTCTCCTTAACAACCTGTGCTCAATACTAAGTTGTTTAGCATCACAACAGAAATTCAACAAACAGAAACACACAGTAGGAAAAGTACCACACCAAAAGCTTGGATTTCATTTAACATGAAATGAGCAATTTATCAGAACAACAAATCTAAATTGAGGGAAGGGGAAAAATTTTAAAAAATAAATAAGACTAGATTTCAGTATAGTTACATGTTGGTGAATGGTGGACCATGGAAAGGACAAAGAAAAATTAAACCAAGCAATGGAGAACTCAATGATGATTGGAAACAAGCCTGAATGAGAAGTCATCCTGCAAAGGTGAGGTGCTGAGTCAGGTAGGAGGAAAAAAGCTGTGGGAAAAACAAGCTGAAACTGCCACTAAATGACAGAGAAAGATACACTTGCTATGAAACTGAGTCAGTGAGAGTAGATAATCTGAAAGAACGTGATACCTGATGAGAAATCAGACAAGAAAAGGGTACAGGGACCGCAGGCATGAGTACTGAGTACATGTTAATAATAAAACACACCATTTTAAAATATTAACCAACACTCTGAATTATTAAAATGAAAACAGAAGATTTTATTCTTATGATAAAGAAGTACCTACTGCTACACTCCAGAAAGTTCACAGATGAGACTGGAAAATCAACAACTTGGGTTAGAAAGAAAGGGTAGAGGTCATCTTGCTTAGCCCAGTGCTCAAAACAAGGGTAACTCTGGTGATAGTTTAGGTTTTTCACATGTGTTCACTCAAGTTTTAAAGATTTCTAAAGACGGAGGTCTCAGGTTCTCTCTGGACAACCAGTTCCAGTGTATGATCCCCCTCATGCTTGGGAAAAGGGAGTTTTCCTTAGGGAGGGAAGTTTCCCATGGCTGCAGCACATTCCCTGACTCTCATCCTCACTCTGGGCACCTCTGGGAAGAGCCTGCCTGGTTTTGCTGCAGTTTCCCATTTGGGGATTGAGCACAGCAGTAAGAATTACTCCAACATTCTTCTCCCCTACAGACTGAACAGATGTCAGTGTTTTTGTCATTTGGGGACCTCCAAACTGGCCTTGGTTCAAAGAAATTGTCTCTGAAATTCCAAATCGAGGGGAACAAGCACTTTCCTCAACTTGCTACAGGTCTTGATAAACAAACAAATCTACCAAAACCAACCAATTTCTCTGAGTGAGCCCACATTAGTGAAGAGCAGAATTCCTCAAACCAGTGACTAAAGGGTTACATTTATCACCTCAATGATTTGCATCTGGTTGGCAAATTAACTCCCCTTGGGCTTACCACTGGAACTGGAATTCAGTGTTAATTCCAAGACAGAACTTTATCACGACAACAGTAAAGAGAAGTATTGGTGCTACTACAATTAATTTGCTCAGGGAATGGATGCTGTGCAGACCTACACAAATAACTGCATTCCAAGTTCTTGAGTGCATGTAAGCACTCAGAAGGAATTTCCACATTAAGAAATTTTCCAGTTTTTTTAAATATGTAACAACATCATTACTTACACAACACAAATTTGACTGTAAATCAAAATGTTCTTAATAAATTAATTCCCACAGAGACCCTTCTGATGTGCAGCTTCACAACTACTTTTTCTATCAATCCCTAAAAAATTTGAATACTTCTGTGAGGGTAAGAGAAAATGCTACTGGAGAAAGCGTTTGTTAGCATCCAAGAATTAATTTTATTGTGCTATAAAAATAAAATCTTTGGGCACTTTTGCTTCCCATGGAAAAACACTTTATTATATGTGGTTTATCATCAGAAATTTAGGTCAACTTGTTTGACTAGACACTGAAGTAGACATGTCAATAAAAACAAAACCCAAACAAAAATCATGAGCAAATAAATGTACATTGATTCAATTTGTTTGACAGAACAAAGGGCTCTAAGAGATGTGATTTATATTTAAAGCAATACTAAAGGTAAAAATATTTAACATAAAGGAAAGTGCTGGATTAGGCCTGAGTGGATATTAAGTTCATCTGGTAGTTACAGAACTTTTAACCTTTAAATGGATAACAATTTTAAAAAATCCTGTTAGTTGGAATAAAGAAAGGGAAAAAAAACCATGATTCCCTGTTGTTTCAGGATACACTGCAAGCAGTCAAGTGAAGCAGTTGGGCTTGATCCTTCTAACCTCACGTATTTCTCCAGTGGTTTAGCCTTTTTTTCACTCCCTTCTGATCATCTGACATTAGAGTGTGCTCAAATAACATAAATCACTGGGAACAACAAATCCATGAGGTGAAGTTTTTATTAAAACCCAAAGCTTCTCAGACCTAACTATTTCAGTTCAAAAGGTTTTAAAATTGTGGTCAAAATGGGGATTTGAAAAGCAAAGATGAATGCAGACTTTTAAACTACAGTAACAAGTGTACAATAATTATTAGGTTTCAGGATATAATTATTACTTGAAAACCAGTCTGTGCAAATCATGCAGCAGGAGTTCTACTCAATGCAGAAATGTACAGAACTAATTTATGGGTCAGGGCCAGTAAAGCATTTAAACATTCTGACTGGCAAAGATTTTTCTTTTCAATACCTCATCACCAAAAATATGAGAAAATTGACACCACCACACTGTTAAACTGAGGTTATGCTGGCTTAAACCATCTTTTAAGAATATATATACAAAACCATATTTGAAAGTCCAAATGAGATTTTTCTTCAGAAAAAATGGCACAAAGAGATTTAGAAAGATTCATACCATGTTTTCTACTCGGAGCTCAAAAGGCATAGGGTTGTACACCATCAACTGAACTTCACACACATCTCCCTGGACCCACTGGAAGTCTGAAAGGAATAATCACAGAATTAAGGCAGGAATTACCTAATCATAGGGTTATAAAAAACCACCAGCAGCTGAGCTGTCAGATTCCTATAATGCTTAATATCTCTCTATAATCTTCACAGCCCAAGTCCTACTCAAGAGCATTGTGTGACACAAGCTGTAAATACCAGGCAAAGCAGCAGGTTAAGGGACTGGAAACATTCATTAACACAGCAATAGTGCTCTAAAGACCCAATGCTTCATTGGCAAAATTAACTCAGGCATCAATTCAAAATACTACTTCAACACATCCTTCATGTTCAACACTTAAAGGTTTCCATACCTGGAGTTATGTAGAGTACACATGGCCTTGAAATTGGAGACTTGGATAAGAATCAACCAGGTAAGAAATGAACACAACAGGAAGAAGGAAATCACAAGTCCTCATATAGACACAGCTGATTACATGGAGTTGAATAAAGAGACAGTGAAGTAAAGTGGGCCAGGTAAAAAGATGTACTTGCAGTTTACATCTTTGCACAAGAGACAGGCTGAACTTTAAAGATACCTCACTCTGCCAATTTTGATATTTTTTTGAGTTTTATAATTTAAGGATATGAGGCTGGACTAGAGGAAGGTGTCCCTGCCCATGTCAGGGGAGGTTGGAATTGAAAGACCTCTAAAGCCCCTTCCAGCCCAAACCACTCTGTAATTCTATGGTTCTGTGGGAGATCATGGAGGTCAGCCGCAGACATGCAAGTTTTGAGTAACTGTTCAATGCAGAAAGATTATTTTATATCAGCACCTCATAACCTTTTCAGCCCTCAAGTTCATGTCTGCCTTCCAAATTTCTCACAGTGAATCACATACACCTGAAGTTCAGACTTTAAACTGAATGTGGCAAGATTCTCCCTCCAAGCTGAGGATCTGCAGTCCAAGTAAACAAAAGGTGGTTTAATTACATTCATTAAATGAATTGTGATTATAAACAATATTATAACATACATGGATTAGTTCTAACTAGTTTACCCAATGACTTTAACATACAGTGCTAACAGTTTTTTACTAGGATATTAGGAAATGTCCAGTAAAAACCCTGGATTATCAATATTAAGACTTTAATGCACAGTTGAAGCAATCTGTACTCTAATTGTATATTCACAATCATTTACTATCTGATTACATTTTGCAAGCAATATTAGAGAGCTCAAGGGAGATGTACTTAATGCAAATGTTTAACTCCAATTAATGCTAGTGGAAATTAAACACATACATCCACAGATGTTAATGGGTTATATTACTGTGAAACCTGAAAAGCAAAACTGTTGATTAAAACAAAACATTCAAATTCACAGTGCTATGAGATGTTCTCACATTTAATTGCTTACTAGTGTCATCTCACATTTAATTGCTTACTAGTGTCCATAATGTCTTATGCATTCTGCAGCCCCCAGAACAGCCAGTGACTGCTTAGCACAGGTACAGAGTTACCCATCATGGTTTACGACAGCAACAGAGGCACCTGCAGTAGCACAGCAGCACTGCAGTGCTGGATCTCCACATTCTAACCATTACCACACTGTGGAATGCCTGTTCTGAAAGCACAACCATCCCACAGGGCTCTCCAGGCACAAGACTTGTCCCACCACATTTCACTTATGCCAATGATGTCAAACCTCTGGGACTGGGCCAAAGCTTCCAGCTGGTGTTTGCTCCTCGTGCTGTGTGCATCAGTGTGGAAACATTTCAGGTGTGGTACCTTGTGGCCAACACCTGGTGAAGCAGATTGAGGGATACCACCAGGATTCTCAAGGCTTGGCATAAAATCCCACTACTCAGCACTGGGGAGCCTGATTTTCTCCCTTTCTCCCTTCCAAACTAGTTCAAAGTTCTGCCAGCAAGCCCCACTGCTTCTGTGCCAGAACCCCTTTTCCCATCTGAGAAAGGCTCATCCCATCAGGTGTCAGCAGGCCAGGTGTTGATAGATCATCCCATGGTCAAAAAAAATTTTTTTTCCATTGACACCAACCTTGGTGCCACACGTCAACCTAACAGAGCTGCCTGTTCCTATCAATATTATTCCTTGGAAGGATCAAGGAAATCACTCCCTGTGCTCCTGATCCCTCCACCAACTGTCCCAGAGGCTTGAAGTCTCTTTTGATTTGCTTCAGACTTCTCTTTGTTGTTTTGTTGCTGCCAGTCTGAACAACCAATTGCAGATAGTAACCAGAGGGTCTTTATAGATTGGAATTTTCCAGTGATGTCCCTTCCCTGAGCTCCTGGGAGACAGCAGAGTACCCCTGAGTTGGGTCAGGCCTGCACATGGGGTCCTCTGCTCCCCTTAGAAGTGAGGGAGTCTCCTATGAGAACCACCCTTCTTTTCCTGCTAACAGGGGAGGTTGAGATGCAGGGTCCAGCTGCTGTTGCTTTGTCCCAGAAGGACCCTCAGCCACCTCATCAGTTGTTTGGCCCTCTCATTCCAGAGCCTCCTTGTTGTAGAAGGTGCCAGTCCTACCTCTCACATTCTGAGGAGGAGGAACCTTCCTCCTGGTCCCTACAGTGACCTGGTTCCATCCTTCACCTGTAACAGACCCCTGACTGACAGCCCCTCAACTCATCCCCCTGCTGGGTTCTGAGTCCATCTGCTTCTCCACTGCAGAGAGAGGTGATCATTCTACTCCACCCTGTGCTTGTCACACACATCTGTGTCCAGTTCTGCTCCCCACAGCTGGGAAGGCACAGACACACTGGAGAACATCCCAAGGAGCACCACAAAGGTCATCAAGGACTGCAGAACCCACCTGATGAGGAAAGAGTAAGGGAGTGAGATATCCTCTCTGGGGTGAAGAGAAGGCTCAGAGGCAATACCATTACAGTATTCCAGTACGTGAAGGGCTGCACAAAGAGGACAAAAGCTCTTTCCTCACAAAGAGCCACAGGAAGAAGACCAAGGGTAGCAGCCACCAGTTGCACTGAAACAAGTTTTATTTTCTTACTATTTTTTTTGTTTCAGTAAGAACAGTGATTCAGTGGAAAAACTTCCCCAGGGACATGGTGGAGTCTGAATCCATGGAGGTTTTTGAGATGTGATTGAAATCCCCTGTGAAAAATGTGCCGGGGCAGTGCTACAGAATTGTTTCCTTGGGGGAAAAGGTTTTGAAATGAAAGGTAAAATAAGCTATATTTGTATCAGCTTACACAGGTATGACAGAGATGCTGGATTTACTGACAGAACTATATGATATATTCTTGCTGCTTTAGACTAGCAGCACTCAAAACCAACAAAACACTTCATGTCAAAAATCAGTAGGTTTATTTTTTACGACTAGCACACTATTAAAGCAATTTAACTAGAATATAATCATCACTGTTATTGTTTCCAATCAGAAAAGCTTATCAAGTTGAAAGCTGAAAACATTTCAAGACTTTCTAAATGGGTTTTGCTTCCCCTTGGTTTGTCAGCAGTGCTTGATTTCCTTTGCTGCAAAACAATAATTTAACCAAAATGTGGAGTACTATCTCCATGTAAGACAAACGGTTCATTTGTTATTGTTGTTTTTAATTGATGTTAAATACATGCCATTAAAATACTCTCATTGGTTTCGAAGTTAATAAATTTCTCAGCTTCTTTCAAAGGAAGTATCTGCTTCTATTTTGTATTTTCTTTTGTTCACTAAACTTTGAAACATTAGAGGCTTTTAGCAGTGATTGCAATGTTTATATACTTCAAAAGACAAATGCTGTACAGGATCAGAAGCAATCAGACAACTCCTTAGGCTAAATAAAAACCTAAAAGAAGAAAGTTCACTGTAAAATGTAAATCTTCTATGGTACACAAAGCACCAAAACAAATCCTAACCAGTTCAAAAATGCAGGTTCCTTTTGTATCCATCAAGGAATGAGAATACGGCATTATACAACTGTGTGACAAAACTGGGATTAAGGCTTTATTTACATGAGAAAAACACGACACAGTATAGCTGAGAGATTAAATGTTGAAAATTTAATAGTAATCAACTTTTAATAAATTATTAAGAGAAATCAAGAGAGCACTTTAAGATATTCCCCTATTTGCACATTTTTTAAATTTATCCTTTAACTAATACTTCTTAACCTTTTTTTAATTTCTTATCCTTTCTCCTTTGATTGGAAATAGTGCTGCAGCAAAGTCACATTGAGCCAAGTGCATCCAAACTGCCAGGAAATCGTCCCTGCCTCTGCACATCCCAACTGCTCCTGTTTCAGCTATTTATTGAAAATGCACATCACCATAAACCCAGCTAGAAAATGTGCATGTTCTTCTCAGGGTGAGGGATATCACCTTAATCATAACCAGGGTCCTCAGCCGGGGCACAGCCCGCATATGTTGCCAAGAGGAAACCACACAGAGTTTTTTTCTGATAAAACTGGCCCTGCAGGCCAGGCACAGCCCAGATGAACCAGGAGCCAAGTAAAGATAAAACATCCTGCAAATTTCTGAAGGTTTTACAATCAGTTCTGCTCCACAGTCACACAAGTCTTGTTTGCACTGACATTGATGCCTCTGGTAAAAATTATCATGCACGTGATACACACAAAAGGCACAAAAAGAACTACCAGTATTTGTAACTTAATCCAGGATTTAAACAAACCTCTAATCTTTTTCCAGTGGCACAATTACTGTACTGAAAGGCTTTATAATCTTTATAAAAAGAAAATTACTAATATTCCTAACAGGGTTTAAAAACCTTTTATTGGTTGAATTGTCCTTAAATAAAAAGGACTAATCAGACAGTTATGTTGAGTTATGTCAAATCAGACTAGGAAAAGGAAAAACCACAACAGAGCATTTTCCTCAGGGCACTGAAACTGTGGTGGCTGCCAAGTAGGGAGTGTCAGAACCAAGTCTTCCCTAAATTTTCTTCTGTTTGAGAAGGAAATAGAACTAGTTTATCTGTTCTGAAAAATCAATGTTACCATCTATGGGACTTTATTCATCTTTTGAATATGAAACTGTGCCCCAAAGAAAAAAGATTTGTTCCTTCAGGATTTGAGGCTAAAAAACTGGTTATCGCAAAAAAAAAGACAGCAATATTCAGATCCACTTTCCTTGACCACAGAAGATTCTCTAATTTAACAAAATAAATACAGAAAGTACCGTAAATTATTCTTACCTATTTTCTTATTTCGTTCTTCCCCACGACTGTGAGCAATAATTGGAGAATATATGAAGGGGCTTTTGGTTGATACATTCTGACCAAGTAAACTTTTCATTTTGTGAGGTCGGAGACTGGTTGGGAGGTTCAAAAGCTTCACAGATCTGTTGAGTAAAAAAAAAATTCTATTTACTTCATTTATTCTATTCTGTAACAGGTGACTGTGTTAAAAAAGAACTGATAAATATGAAATGTCAGTCTGATAATAAAATACCCAAAATGAAAAACCTGAAGCAAACATTAGCAATACAGAAGGACGTAACACCAACCCAAGGAAACTGCAGTTTCAGAAAGCTCTCAAAAAATAAATAACAAAGGGAAAAAATCTTCTTTAGAAACCAACAAACCCAAAACTACCCAGAATACTGATCTGAAATCCAGCTAATAATTTTTGAGTGCAGACTGAACCACAACTCCAGTGAAGAAAGCAGCCAAATGTGTAACTTAAACCCAAACTTGAATCCAGACAAGATTTCACTGGACAACACAAGAAACTTCTCCACAGTGAATAAAACTGATTTTAATCCAGTGAAAATGCAGTAAGTGCTGCTGGAAGGAAGGGAATGTCCCACAAATTTGAGTGGGTTTGTTAAACAACCAGAAAGAAATTACAAATAGACAGAAAACAAATGGTTTATTACATTAAATCCTTGCTAGACCAAATTCCCTACAATGCCATGCAGGGAAATCACTGCTCTTTCAATGCTGAGGGGAAAGTAAAGACTAAATTTTGGGCAGAAGAACAAGCAATAAATTGGTGGATATTCAGTAAAATCAGCAGCATTCTCCAAACCTGTAGGACACCTAATCACTTCCAACCAGGAACTCAGTACAATAATGAACAGATGTATCAGTATCACACTAATAGAAAGTAGACACACACAAGAAACCAAGATAATGTGTTTCTGCTGAAAAATAATGAAGCTGTAAGAGTAACACTACATAGATGAGTTCTCTCTGTGAAACAAAACACCTGATAAGAAATTACTAACTAACAGTAAAAGTAGGTTGGAAAAAGAAATAAATCACACCCCTATATTACATGTTGGTGATACTCAGTGTCAGCACCAAAATCATATGCAAAATCACAAACGAGCCTGAGGAATATGAAGGAAATTGTAAGAGACCCCTGGTATTTCACATTTTAAAACCTCTTCTGATAGATTTTTTTTTTCAAATTAGAATGCAACTTAAAGCACAAATGTGAATTATACTTATTTGAAGAAACAAACACTGAATTTATGATAAAGAGGTAATAAAAAGGAATTGTATTTTATATACAGAGGAAAATGCTTTGGCTCCTTCATGGTTATTATGTAAATACTGGTGGATAACCTGCTTTACCTGAATGCATGACAGTGGAAGGAATGTTCCTCAACCACATATCAGAGAGCAGTAGCCTCACAGGTCAGACATAGAAGAGGGCAGATTTTTTAATTCCTTTGTGTGAAAAGCTTCAGTCATGTCCCCTGGCCTGACACCACTGAATGCAAATGAGTGACAATTAAGAATTGCTAACTAATTTCACTAGCAACCCAGAAGATCAAAATCTTGTATTTGGAAAATGTTAATTAAAAACAACCTTGCTTAGATGGGAAAGGATTTTTTTTTTCAAGAAATCCCTCTATACTAAGTAAACAGAGGGAAGAGAAAAAAATGGCTGAGTAAATTTGAAGTAGTAAGGGAAGTATGTAAGGACAATTAAAAGCAGCAGCAGTGAAAAGAAAGAAAATTTTCTGCTTTTAGTTATATTAGTAAGACAATTACCTTTAACACAGGTAAATTATAAAAATGGGAACAGTGCATTTTTTATCTGAGAAAATACCAGATGATGATTTGATAATAAACATGAGTAATGGAATATGAAGATTTTGCCTTGCCAAGTCTCTTCTATTGCTTTTAAAGTACTGAAGAGAAAAGGTAACACTGCCACTGTGTTCCTATTTCACTGTGGCATTTCCATGTCTGACAGTATTTTGATTAAGAAATCCACATCCAAAATAAGCACCCCACATTAAATGGATTAAAACTCATAGACCATGAAATGCCAACAGTAAATAGAAGTCATCCCCATCAGTGAATGTGTGTTTCTAGAGGGCTCTAACACGGATTGAATCATAAGCTGAGGTTATTCAACATTGATCAAAATGACATTTCCACACATTTATAATTGATGTCACAAAAATTAGCACAATTTAGCTCAGAGAGCTCTGCAGTCCAGCAGCACAGCTGGTTCCAAATGGGCAGGGAAACTCTGGAACACCAGATCTGCTGGGCAGAGGTAACCAGAGGCTTTATATCTAAATTCAACTAATATTTTATTGGAGTACAAATTTTTATTACTAGGGCTTGGATAGAAATTTTAAAAGACAAGAAGGAGGAGGAGAGAAGCAGCAATTCTTAAATGTTAAATAAAGTTGATGCTGGGTTCCTCACCCCATGGCAAAACAGAAGGAGCTATTCCCAACTTTCCAAGCACAGCCAGGTCAAGAAAAGTTGAGAATGTAAGTGGATATGTTTGTCCCCTTCTCTCAGCATACAAAACATTTTAAGTGACACAAAGTCTTTCCCACTGAAGTCTTGGGAATCTCTCGCCAGCGTTCTGACTGGCCTCTTCTTCCAGTCCCCTCTCCAGGTAACAGGTGACAGGATAAGAGGAAATGGCCTCAAATTATTCCAGGGGAGGTTTAAATTCAATATTAGAAGAATTTTCTTCAAGGAAAGGGTTGTCAAGCACTGGAAAGGGCTGCCAAGGGAGGTGGTGGAGTCACCACCCCTGAAAGTGCTCAAAAAATGTGTGGATGTGGCATCTGAGGACATGGTTTAATGGTGAACATGGTGGTGGTGCTGGGTTGGTGGTTGGACTTGATCACCTTAAAGGTCTTCTCCAGTTTTAGCTATTCCGTGGTTCTATGATGCCTGCCTGCCTAGTTGTGCTATGCCTAAATGCATGAATCCCATGAAGAAGGATTCAATCAACATTTGCCCTATTTTCTTCACTATTCAGCATATTTTTTCTAAATAAGAATTATTTTTCCTTCAAAAAGAAAGTATTTTCTTTCAGTCTTCTATTATTGATACCCATTGGCTGTTTTCTCTCTCTCTGACTCTCTCTAATGTTTCATACCAGGTTTAAACCTGAGCAAATTACTATCCATTGGCCTGACTGCATGATGTGTGCCTGAATGGAACTGAGATTTAGAACAGGCCAGTGAAGATGCCAGCTTGAAAATGCAGCATCTGGAAAGGGAGAGTTACAAAAAGCACCACCTCCAGGTGAGTCCCAAGCTCTGTGGATGGAGACTGCATCCAACTCATGGACCTTCAGTATTGAAATGATCAAGTATTCAACTAAAATCTCAGCTGCAGCAAAACACTTTCCTTGAATTGAATAGGAAACAGTTGAAGGACACTACTTCAAAAAACAAAACTTCTCTCTTTCTGAAATTAAAGGCCACAAAGTATTTTCTGGTCAAAGGCTCTATTTTTGCTGAAGAGCTTCTCAAAACAATTTGACATTCTGACATTTTTCCATGTTCCTGTGATCCACATGCCTAAAGTGAGATGACTGCATCCTTTCAGTATCCTTTAAAATTTGACAGGTACTGTGAAAAAGTTAAAAATTGTGTTTTGGGCTTACTTCACAATAGGCAATTTGGTGAAGGGAACAGGAGGTAGCTTCAAACCATCTGGAAGAGTGATGACTTCCATTGTCCCAGGGCATTTTGCCGTGTAGCTTTCCAAGCTCTGTGTGACATCTTTCTTTTCTAGAAAATAAAATTAAAAAACAATTTCAAACTCACATATAGTTGAGACTATAGCCTTTTTTTTTTTTGTACAAAATAACTCAAATGGCATGCCAACTAATTTCTGCATTCAACACTTGCAGTTATGTTCAACCTTGACAGATGGATCAAATATAATTAAGTGACCTTAAGCAAAGAGTTTTCTAGATTTCTCAGAATTTTTCAAGTGCCAGTCTATACCTACTCTTTGTTAGGTTTTTTTATAGTCAAAATACAATTTTTGCAATTCCATCTATTAAATCTATATATCTAAACAAAACAATTGACCTCACACATATTAAGGTTATTAATAGCACTGTATGGGAACAAGGACTGCTCTGAAACATTAGATTAAATAAAATCAAAGGCAATGAAGAGAAACAAATTACTTTTGATGTTAACTTGTGTGAAAACTATCTAATCCTCAAAATAATTGTACTCTGTTATGCTACTAAATCATTACAACTGGTAAGAGATCTTCTTTGGTTTTGCCTAAAAATACAAGAACATATATTTTCAAATAAATGTATATTATTTGGGTTATCTTCAAGAATGTACAATGATTGCGTATTAGTTTTATCCTGTAATTATTTTCAACACTATATAAAATTGTGTCTCCAGAAAAAAAAGCCTATTTGGAAACATAAAGCTCCAACACAAAATTGCATTTGATCTTTATGGTGCCTTCCAATCCAAACCTTTCTATGATTCCATGATTCCCTATTTCTCTGATGAAATGGAAGTTTGCAAAAAGAGAAAAGCCTGGGAGTGTTTGTTTAGAGGGGAGAATGAGGCAGCTGAAAAGACCTATATTGTTTCAAAGTGAATATTCATGGAGTGCTGGAAGGAACCTTAAAGTCCAATGCCCCTGCCATGGGCAGAGACACCTTCCACTAGACCAGGCTGTTCCATGTAGGTGCTACCTATTCAATATCAAAATTGTATCTAGAAAATAGTTAAAATATCAAAATACTCAATGATAAAACTAAATAGGAAAGGAGAGGGTGATAACTAGTAGTTATCATTAGTAGTACTACCAAAAAGCCCTGCTTAGACAGGTGTACTGGGTTATGCAGCGAGGTTTTGGCAGCAAGGAGTGGCCTTTGGGAGAAGGGACCAGGATCTCTCCATGACAGAGCCCAGGATCTTCCAGACAACCCCAAAACAAAGCTGCTGCTGCCCAAAGTTGGGCCAGTCAGTTATGGTGGTGGCATCTCCCTGAGAACATATTTAAGAAAGGGTAAAAAATGTTGCATAGCAGCTGTGAGAGGGAGGAGTGAGAAAAATGTGGAAGAAACATATCCTGTAAACTGTGCCAAAAATACCAAAACCTGCCCAAAACTCTATCTTGGGCCTTGAAAAGCACAAACATCCAGCAATGCTTGTGCTGCCCACATCAATCCAGCTTAGTTTGTGAATTCTACAGCCACGAGTACACACTCCTTCAAAGCAAATAAACACTGATTGTAATCCCCTTCACTGTGGAATTAAAGCCATGTAACTGACAATTGCCTTGCTCGTGTCTGTGTTTCACTGAACAGTCTCTTGAGCCATTCCCCACATTTTAATTGCCTGTAGGAAATGTTCCCCAAACCACATTAATGAGACACCCATATACACTCAGAGCAGCACAGCACAGCCAGGAGCTGTAGTGGTTCAAGGCTCAGTATTACCACCAAAATTTCAGGTTATTTGCCATATTATGAGCAAGGGCACAAAGTGCAAGCAGAATCCACCAAGACGGAAATCTTCACAGCTACCAGGAATTATGAAGATAACACTACAGCATGTGCTTAATTGTGCTTGAAACCAAAGGTCTGTCATTCCAGAGCACTGGCTTTCATTCCCTAGTGTGAAACATTGTCAGTTATTGTTCCCAAGGAAAGCAGGCTGCCATTTGCAAGAACAATTTGTTTACAGATTTTTGAGTCACGTGGTTATTTCACAGTAGCAGCTCCCCACACTTTCCATGAGAAAAAAGCCAAACCAAACCATTTTTCTATGTTGATGTGGTGTGAAACACAGCTATAAACATGCTGCTGCCAGGCCAGCAGCTCAGATCCTCTTTCTCAGCACCACATCTCAGCCAAGATGCTGAAGGAGTCCACATCAGCTGAACCTGATGGGAAGTATTCACAATGCCAAAGAGTTGCCTGATCCTGCCCAAGAGCCACTTCTGAAAGCAAACACAGGAACCTTCCCCCTTGAGTAGCACCTCAGCTCCCTGACCTCTGTGGCCTAATGGTTGCCAAAAATCTGCTACAGCAATTGCAGCTCTGAATTCTCACAGCTTCTGGCTGCCTGACATTGTGTTCTGACAGAACCTCCTGGGAGGAGCCACTGAACTCCTCAACCTCCTTCCTGACACACAGTTAGGAGATTTCTGTGACTGTTAACACCAGCACTTATTTTTTGAAAAGAAGAAACAAAAACCAGCTGCTCTTGAAGGTCTTTACCCACCTGGTGCCTTCATGCTTGTACAGGTCAGCAGGAAGGCAATCACCACTTGATCCTGTGACCTGTGAATTCACCTCAACAGCTTTAAAAGCCTGTCCTGCAGCTGGGAGCACTACTGGATGCTCTTGTGTAGGCATCAGAGACTCATTTATTGAGTGAGGAGTGACAGCTTATTTTCTCATCTGGATTAACTATATTCACAATTTTTTTTGCCCTCAGTTTTTCTCCAGACTCACTAAAACACCAGGATCACAGAACAGCTGTAACCAAATAAAGCTGAGCAAAGCCACTGTCAGCACTGGCACACGAGCACATTCTGCTCAGTTGGTTCAGTATAACCCCAGAGTAGTTTCTCCATTTCATACCAAATTGGTTTTGACTGCTTCTGACAACCAAAAATTTTTCCAAGTCCACCCATACTCTTAGAATTTCATTGCTTAACTACTTCACCTCAATATAACGAGCATTGGTTTTGTGTCCAAGCTGCTTCAAACCTTCTTCTAATATGAGAACACAAAAATCTGAGAGCTTCAGATGCACAGTCAGAAACCATCAGTGATTGAAAGCTACTAAATGTGAGAAAGACCAGACTTTCTGCTCGTTTCACAGTCATGTGGAGCAGTATTTCACAATAGACCAGGACAGGACAGAAGGTCAGTTAGAGACTAACATTTTTAAGCACTTCAGTAACTGTGATTTAACAGTCTAACATAAACAGCAGTTCATGTCTTGGCAGATAATACAGAAAATGAGAAGAACACAATTGCTGTAACTATGTTCTTTAATATTTGAAGAAATTTGAAATAGCTGTACTTGGGTTCAGTCACTATCCACTGAACACTAAGGCAAAGAATAAAACCACAACATTTGTTCTTTAGCAGCAATTGGTTGATGTAGTGTTGATCAAGTCACAGTGTCCCCTGCAGAACAACCAACAGCCAGGTGGAATAAAGAAATGGAACATTTCCTGTCTGACCCACCAAACACACTGAACAACTTCATCTCCTTATGGAGCTCACTAAAGTATTGAAAACAAATAGCTCAACACCTTCTGACTCCCAATTTTACATCAGTGATAGGCCCAGAATCAACATTTTAACAAAAACCCTCATTGCCCAGGGTGCTTTGTGCTGGCTGAGCTTTTTCCTTCTCCCTTGAAGACATCAAATAATGGTCACAAAGAAGAAGTCTGAGGAGAGCTCCTGCAGCAGTCCTGACCCAAGTCTCTCAGGACAGACTCAAATATCTCCTTAATGAGTTAATAGTAATATATAACAAGAAGAAAAGTCAGTCTGATGACAGAAAAAAAAAAAAAAAAAAAAAAGAGAAAAAGGAGGTTTTGCACCAATAAACCTAGATCTGGCCTTCCAGTGTCTGAAGGGAGCATACAAGAAGATGGAAAGAGACTTTTACAAGAGCATGTAGTGACAGCTCAAGGGGGAATGGATTCAGACTGACAGAGGGCAATTTTACATTAGATACTACAAAAAAAATATTTTCTCAGGCTGGTGAGGCTCTGGCACAGGTTGCCCAGAGAAGCTGTGGCTGCCCCATCCCTGGAAGGGTTCAAGGCCAGGTTGGACGGGACTTGGAGCAACCTGGGATAGTGGAAGGATAGTGGAAGGATAGTGGAAGGTGTCCCTGCCCACAGCAGAGATGGTAACTTTAAGATTGCTTCCAACTCAGACTATTCTGTCATCCTGTCATATTGCCTTCACACACCCACACAAAGTAAGAATTGCTTGGTGAGCCCTAGAGAAGAAAAAGTCTGTGTCTTCTTCCAGGGAAATCTTCAGTCTCACTCTGCCATGAAGATGCAGTGTACTCTTTAAAATAAAGACTTTCAAAAAGGCCACAAAACAGGTTAATACCCTCACAAAAGCTGGAAAAAAGATTATTCACAGACATCAACTGCTACACACCTTTTACTCTACAGCTAATCACAGACTGGAGGGGATGTCCAAAGCTCCTCAGCCTTTCAGGCAGTGCCTGAGCCCTGGTTTGGACAGGGAGCACCACATTTGTGTACTCAGGGCATCCCCTTTCCCAAGCACAGCCAGGCCAGAGGTGTGAGCAAAGCACGTGGGCAGGACCTGCAGGATCCATCCACTCCTGCATGGCCAGGGCTGGGAACTCAGCAGAACAGAGCAGCTCCTCTCACCTGCAGGCAGCACCTCCTGCTTTTCCACTCCATTAACTCTGACAGGGATTGGGTGATGGCACTTTCTGCAGTTTTAGTAACAAACAGCAAATATTTTTCTGAAAAATACATGGAGCGAGTAAACACAACTTCAAACTGCTTAGAAATCTCAAACTTGAACAAGCTGCTTTGAAAGCAACACAGAAACCCTGGGTGTTCATCCCACCACTGTCTGCTGCAATAAATGTGTGTGTTCCCCACAGACTCCAAAGCTGTTCTTATGGAAAAAGGCACTGGCAGTCAGCAGAGAGTGTGAACCCCATTTCTTTAAGAAATCAAGCAACATAAATCTCTAAATAAACATAGCAGAGACTAACAAAATTCACTGTTTGATGTAGAAAAGACCAGAAACTAGAAGAAAATAATTAATCTATGCTACCAGAGAGTTAGACCTGTTTTCATGAACAGAGCATCATGAACTGTATCAGAGACTGACACCATCCACACAAAGGATTCAGTTATTTGCTGTGTAATAGCTTATCTTTGAAAAATAAGTTCTCAATTTACTACTAACTTTGCAGGAAGGGGGAATAAAATAATATTTTAGATACAAATAAAAATAGCTGTCTTTGAGAAGCAAAAGGTTTTCCACTTCTGAAAGACTGCCACAAAGACAAAAAATGGGAAGAGACTGATTAAATACATTACAGTCTTCCATTACAAGGTTTTTAATAATCGTATAAGATGTGTACTCATGAATTCCCAGCCAGTTTGCACAAAAATATTTCTAGTTAAAACCTCATTTAAAAAATCGACACAGCTGAAGACAGAGACACCATTAAAGACACCATTAAAATTTCAGTGTCTGGTTCTCCATCATATCTCAGAACTTCAGATGTCTGCATACTTTCAATACTAAAAAATATATTTTGTACACACAAAACCAGTATATAAACCACTGAAATCAATATTAATTTTTTCATGTTAAAGAATACCAGGAGTCTTACATTTACAAAAAAGTGGAGTAAATTAGACATAGATAACTTCTATAATGATAAATGAAGTTCAGGACTGCTGTAAAGCTGCTTCTGGGCAAGGAAGGTTTTGTAAATATTCACAGATACAATGGCTCAAATGTTAGACACACCTGATTCTGGATTTGGTATGGAAGAAGCAGAGACAGAAGATGGAAATGACCACACATTGATTTCTGCACATTTTCCCCAACACACTGCTATGCAACGTCACTGGAATTTGGCCAGAAATGTTTATAAGGAGTTAAAATTTCAATGTCCCCACTAGTGATCTAACCTTGCTGCAGAAAAGCATGGTTTAATTGTTGAAAAAACTGGGAAACTGTCTGAAAACTTAAAATGAAAACATGTCAGCTGTCTCTCCTAAGGTACAGTTGAGTTTTCCCATCCCTCTGTAAAAACATCTCTCCAGTATCACTCCTATCCTACTCATTTATCCCTGGCACATCCAATCACACTCCATGGACATCATATGGGGAGTTCACTAAGGTACATGAATGATCCATTTTTAAACATGGATATTTCTTTTCCCAAATAAAATGTCAATTTCAACAGCAGCCTTGACTCCAGTGCTTTAATTTGAATTTAGGGGGAGCGAGCAGTATTGAGTCTGTTAAATGTCATGTAAAATATATTTGAATTTCAGTAATATAGCACCTCCTAAAATAGCTTCCTTTGGTACAAAAAAATTAGCACTTAATAATACAGCACAAATTTTTCATGTCTTCATCTTGTCAATTAAAGTAGATATCTCCCAAAGCAATTTTTTTTTTTCCTGGAATAAAAAACCTTGCAATATGCTTCCATTTGCACACCTATATCTTTTCCCTCAATTAACTGAGGGAAATTACACTTCCTCAAGACCAGAGGTACCTACATGAAGATGGCAATTTTGGGCTAAAGCTCAAATATTTCATTTTGTTCATGAATGACCTTAAAAAATGAACAGAAAATTTTTGTCCTAAAAAAGCACTGTAACAATTGATCTACTGATCACAGCCTAAGAATTTGGAGTTTTTGTCTGTACCCCACTGACACACAAGTCCAAACAAAGGTAAATCATGTGTGAGACTTTCAGGGTGGTCTGTAATGGTAAATATTTGATTCACAGTACGTCACTTTTGTCATATAACGTATGACTTAAAAAATCGTTGTGTTTCATATTTAGTGCTATACAAATGAATTTAAATCTTTTATTCCTGTTGCTAGTTTACTCCACTTAATTTATTTATTCCACTTAAAACAAAATCAAAGTCTAAAAGACATGTAATTCAGGACAATAAATTACACCCTCTTAATAAAGCAGTTTGAGCAAATTTATTTAATAAACTGGCTTGTCTCTACAAAACACAAATTCCAGGGAGACATTCTAAATGGGGGGGGGGGTTAAAAAAAGCAGGAGGAAGTGTAGCAGGAACACAATAGTGCTAAAGTTTGTTAGCACAGAAGTTGATGAAAAGCAGCAGAAGTCACAGTATCATGATGAATAAGATTTAAGTGCCTTCTAAGGAATCTCCTCCTACTTTTGCACAATCTTCCCAGTCTTGTATTCCTACCAGAAAGCATTTCCATTCAGGCTTTTTTAATATATTTGTTCTTAAACCACACTGTGCCACTGCTATACATCAAACACACAAGGTGACAAGCCTGTTTAATTACATTTTTATACATGTATATATACATACAGATACACTTATTTGTATATAAGTACACAGGCAAGATATGGCACTAAGCTGAACCAGTGAAATATTTCAAAGTAATGGCTACAAACTACCCAGGCTGCTATAAATATTCCCTGGTAATTATACTGTAGATTTCCATCTTCATCCTGAAATCAGTTAATTTGAATATTATAAGACCAACCCAAGTAGCTCCCTTTTGAAAGGTTTATTGGTTGGGCAATAGCAACTTGCAGGTGCTTTGTCAGCTACAATACAACACAGTGCATTAAAACCAGTTCATCAGTGTCAGTTGAGTAAACCTGACTCCAACTCTGAAGTTTACATCAAGTTTTAATTTGCAATGAATTCTGTTCAGTCTGATTAAAGCATCATTCTTTTCAGCCCCTGCAATCAGTAACATTTACCTTTCTAAAACTGAATTTTCTAGAGAAATGCTGCCCTAATTTAAATGCAATTTAAAGTATTTTAAGTATTGCAACACAAAAGAGAAGCTGCAGAGCAAAGCAGTTGGTGCCTTCATTACACAGCTTTGAGGGATTACCTGTGACAGCACCAGCACTCTCTCCAAGAGCAAGATTCCAACACAGGATCTCTTATTCTCCACTCTCAAGTAACATTATCACAATCAAGTCTACTCTAGAAATTCTTCTCAATAACCTTGGCTTGGCAACAAATTGTGATAGTGTCACTCTTGCCAGTTTCCTAACAGCTTACATGTGTTTCAACAAGTGCTGCTTTGGGCTGGGGTAGAGTTAATTTTCTTCACAGTAGCTGGGCTGGGGCTGTGTTTTGGGATTTGTGCTGCAAACAGTGTTGATAATACAGGGATGATTTGGTTATTGCTGAGCACATGATTGGGAATCTCTTTCCTCACCACCCTCAACTCACTCACTTTTTGTTTCTATCTCTTCTAATCATTAATGAACCAATGTACCAATATATGTTGTTTTGGGGTTGTTTTTTTTTTTTCATTCAGGAATACTGCATCAACTAAATCACACTCATTTAAATGCTCCATCATCCCATGAAAATAAATCATGCTTCAAATATGTTCCAACCCCTTCCTTTTAAATCACAATTATCCACACATCTACTATTATTTACTAGAGCTTCTTATAACACACCCAGTACTGAGGCCAAATTTATTGAACTCCAGAGGGGTTCAAAGGATGGAATTTGGTTTACTTCACTTCAAGAGAGTCACCCACAACCAGGGTCACTTACTCAGTACTCAGAGAGCAATAGATGTGTAAGGGGAGTGATGAACCTTGTAAAAAGAATCACTGGTGTGGCCAGGGTCACTTCCATCCCTCTTGAACTCTTAAAAAAATACAGCAATGCACTTGCCATTTGTAATTTTAAAGTGAGGATAAAAACAGTTTAAGAAATTAACTGCAACTATAGTTCAGCTGTTTAAAATTAAAATGGTTTTACTGCCTTTGAACCTTATCTGGTACCTGAAATTTATTACTGTTCATTTTACAGTTCAGATCACTCCCTACCATAAACCACTTCTAATTACATTTCTAAACAATTTCACAGATTTATTCTCTGTAGAGGAAGGACCAGCCTTGGAATCTTCTTTGCTAAACAGAAAACCTTGATCCAAATTTTCTGATACAGCTCAATCTTCCCTGAGTGTCTCTTTCCATACTTCAATTATCTTTCAGTTCTGGCAGGGTTCCTGCTTCTGTGTGAAGTTTTTTTTCATGAGCTGAGCAAGATACACCTCAAAATCTCTTCTGGGCTTATGTCTTTATTTGTAATATTTATGATCTTGTTTTCTCTAACCTAAATATGAAAAACAGGAGGGAAAAAAAAAAGAGCAGCATTATGAGAATAGGCAGGAAAAATGGCAAACAGAGAGAAGAAATGGTGAACAACCAGCTCAAACTGAAATGAACTGAAACTCTCAACAACTCTGGCTACAGCTATGAAAACATGGGGAAATCAGAAAGTCACAGCAAGACTTGAACAAGAGAACAGGAGGTAGTGAGGTGAACAGAGTCACAAGCTGCTCCAGCAGTCCCTCAAAAAAAGATGCCATCTTAAATCATTCCATGCCCAAAAGTTATTTATAGGCTCACAGGTTGTTCTTATGGCCTGCTCCAGTGAAATTCATTTAGCCCAGTCTCTGTGGGGAGGTATAACCCACCAATGCCTGTGCAGCTTCACTTCAATTTCCCAGGTTTGGATGGAAATTCAGGACAATGTCACAATTTTAAGTAAAGATCCCCAGAAAACGAGTCTGGTCCTTACTGCTGCTTGGCAGGAGGGCTATAAAGGGTTAAAGTAATTTCTGCATTCAGTTGTGGTCTAGCTGTCAATTTTCAGGAGCCCAGTTTAATATTCTTCCTTATTTTCCATACTTCTACATAGCAATTTGAAATTTAAATGACACCGAGGGAATGCATATGCAATCTGCTCTATAAATAAAAATGTCTAAAATACTGCATAATTTCCTCTTTCAGACTGCAAGATCGAAAGACATATTTTAAGAGTTGTAAGACACCACGTCTGACATCATCAAATTACGCTCAGGCCAGGCTTAACCATAATTTCTGAAGACAAACAAGGTTTGGGGTTTCTTCCTTAGATCAAGCTCATCACTTCTTTGCAAAAGGCACAAGCTCACCCTGCCAGCTGACATCTCACCCATCACCTGAGCACAGCAGGCTTGAAAGGAAAAGGTTCTGAAAGTGCTCTCAGATTAATGGTGTGAAGTCCTTCAGCCAAGCTGTCAAGACACCAAGATGGCCTGCCCAGCCAACACTGACAAGTCCATCCCAGCTCATCTACAGGATGAGGGGAACTGAGACAGAATTCTGCAGAAATTTTGGCAAAAATTCTTCATTAGCTACAGTGATCTCAGTACAGGCTGAGAATAAACATCTTTCAGTAGTATCCAATGATTTAAGAAACAACCACACAGAGGAAGGACAGAAAAGCACACCGGGATATTCTGAAAAGTTCTCTCCATCACCTACTGTGAGCCCAAGAATAAAGACATCCAAACCCCTGGTCAACAGATGAAAAATTACTTCTGCATGCTTAATGCAGGATCATCATAGAGTCAGTAGTTTAATTCATTAAGTACATGACAGAGCAGTTGAGAGCTCAGATGTGAAAGCTGTCACCTCACCAGAAGACTGGAAAGAACTCAAGTGCAGCAACAAAAACGACAGGACAGGAAGATCTTGGCAGGGCTGCACTGAGAAGCACTGAAAAGTGCACATTCTTTCCCAAACAACAAAAAAGGAATTGAATACACCTGGTTTCATCCCATTATAATGGTTTGAAAGCAAAACAAGTGAGAGGCTCCAAGTCAGAAATACAATTTAATAAGAAAAAGAAAAAAAGTAAAA
>JBBMKD010000102.1:147348431-147383377 GCA_037834095.1 Argya squamiceps
CCCATTAAGATAAGACCCATTAACAGAAGAGCCATTAAAAGAAGAGCCATTACAGAGGACACCTTAACAGAAAAAAAACACCTTAACAGGAAAGGGAGGGGGAGCCTGGAAGAAACACTGCCCCAACAATTGGTTTCAACAGTTGATGAAGAGGGTGATAGAATACTTTGTGCATACCTTATTCTACAACCCAGGACACCCATGCTATGCATGGTGGGTGACAAAAGGTCACCTCACCACACTGAGATCCTTGCCACAAGAAGCAAATAGGAGGAATCCTGAAATCCTGGAAACCAGCTGAATGTCTGAAAGAACACGAGCTTGCAGGAGTGAGGGACTGTTCTGATCTGCTCAAGCTGAAGACAGACAACTTTTGCCTTGATCCACAAATGCAGGAAGGAATCAGGTTCTGAACATACCCAGAAAGAAGATGAAAACACAAATGAGGTTAAATGTTGGGACCAAAGCAGTAATTCATTTTTTCGTGAAGAGGAAAGAAGGAGAAAATAGGAAAGTAGGAGAATACCAGAAATGATGATGAGAAGCACAGGAAAGGGGTTACCCCCACCATGGCTCCAGTGCTGGCTCACAGAGTGCCATGGGGAGATCTCTGTGGGTGTCACAGGGCTGTCCCCCAGGGTCCCTCCCAGACCTGCCCAGCCAGGGGGCAGAGCCACAGCAGCACCAGCAGGATGGAGCAGCCTCGTAGGAGCAGCCAGGACAGCAAGGACAGCAAAGACCCCAGCACTTTGTAGACCTCACAGACTTTTGGCAGGTTGGGCATGTGCTTAGACACAGTTTTGTGAGTGGCAGCCTCACATCCACCTCACAGCAACAGCACATCACTGAACTTCATCTCTGCTCCCCTAAAATCCACTGGCTGCTCCTGGGTATCCAGGCCAAGTTCTCCTGCTGTACCCAAGGTTTATTGCTCCCCTCCCTAATGTATCAACTACATCTTTCAATGATCATCAAACAAGGTGCCTCATTTTCTAAAGAAAGCAGTTCAAAGCTCTCCCTTTCAAACCTCAAATCTTCCAAGAGGCAATGGAGAAACATTCCCAGCTTTGTACTCATTCACCACAGGACTGCCTGGTCACACTTCCTCAGTAGCTGTTTCCAAATAGTTCTGTGTTTAGAGAGGCCCTAACAGATGAGCCAGCTCAGAATTACTTGCACTCAGTGCAAGTCACAGCCCTTTTAAGAAGTATGAATATTATCAGTGAAGAGCCATTGAATACAAATAATGGTATTTTTTTCCGAATATCTGACATCACTCAATTCAAATTCACTGAGTTATACACACAGTTTTGTGTGTTTCAAAAAGCATTATGGAAAAGATAGATTCAATTCCAAGCAACTTTGCAACTGCACATTTTAATTCTTATTTAAAGAAAGTGATTCTTAAGGGGTTGTTACCATTAAAACATAATAGCTTGAGATTAGAGGTTTTACACAGAATTTAGTACCTCATTTTGCTTTGCAGAAGACTGCATTTTACATATTTATGTAACTAAATAGTTTCATTTTAAGTCAAACTTTTAGCTTCCATGTTGTTAAAATAGTGACTGACATCTCCCATTTACTTGATGATACTCTTGATTTAGATTTGCCAAGGTGCATAGTTGGAGATTCAAGTAAATTCAAGTAAACACAGATAAGCTGTATTTTAAAATGCATCATTCAATTGAAACATTGAATTTTGTTTTAAACACAAACCAGTTTTGACTATGCATTTGTGTTCCATTAATAGAAGCAAGAGTTAATTCTAATTAATAGTTCTAGATTTCATTAGAACAAATAAATCTCATCAGCTGAATTTCTACTTAGAGAATAAATCTTTTTTGTTTCTGTTTTCTGAAGTCCCAGCATCCCAACTCCAACTGAACTAGCAAATGAACAGAATTATATTAAAAAACTAGAAAATGTTCTTTTTCTGTGTCTAGAGGCAGCTAATCCTGAGAGAAAAAGGGTTAGAAGGTCAAGTTCCAGAGCCAAATGTTTAGCTGGTAATTTCCTCTCAGCTACAGAGCTTTCACTTCAATTTATTCTAATTTTAAAAATGATCTGCAAACTACCCAAACTTTAAATACAAGACTAGGATTTAGCAGATAATCAGTAACAAGCTTTAAAAATATGAAGTTTATTTAGGAAAGAACACATTCGAGTGAAAGCTGACTTTTCAAAAGAGTGAGTTTTCCTCCACCCTTAGAAACTGGTGACTTTCTGTGCACAGCATAGAAAAAGAGTAAAATCTGAGTACTCTTGAACTCCAATACCACTGCATCATTTCTGTTTTCCAATTAAACCTTCAACTGATTAACAAAACCTGGACATTTCAGTCATGTGACTTCAGAGAAGAACACTAGTGACACCTCTTTACCAGAGGTGTTTGTAAGGGAACAGTTCACATTAAGTAAAACAGTAACCTAATCCTATTCCTTCAATTGTCTTGCTTTTGTCCTTTACTACCACTCAAGATTGAAGGAGATTTGTTGGTTTATTTTTTCTAATATTCCAATAATTTTAAAATAACTATAAATTTAAAGTAATTTTCTATGCTAAACAGACCCTTGCACAACTCAGGTTGGACTTGATGATCTTGGAGACCTTTTGCAACCTTAATGATTCTATGGTCATACAATATCAACCTCAGAAGAGTTACCAAAAAATTACAGGCCAGAAATACATTTCTGGCACTGCCATTTACACTTTCACTCCTTTGGAACACTACTCACCATGTCTTATCAATAAAAGACATCAAACTCAACAGCCAGTTCTATTTTGGATGTATTCAGGTGAGAAGAGAAGAGGAAAAATATTCAACTGCTTTTCAACCACATGGGAGAATATTTAGTTTGATTTTTTGAACATCACAGTTATCCTAGGCCTTATGAAGCTGGAAGGTTTACTCTCAACACACAATGTCTGAAGGCAAAGAACACACAAGTTTTTTGTCTTTAGGACTTCAAACCCTTTTAGTATTAGGGATTAACGATATCACATTTGGAAAAGCAGAGTGGAAGAGTTTAAAACCTTGTCTTCAGCACAACTTTCTATATATATATCAACAAAGCTTCACTGTAAGTCCTGGAAAATCCAAGGACCTTTTGACAGCAAACAAGATCTACAGGCAAAAAGCAAATTTATTCCAGTTTATCAGTTCCTCTCCTTCCTCCAGCACTCATTTGAGCCACTAAACAGAGGGAATAAAGCAGGCAAATACCTAAAGTTTGCCAACAAAGTTCTTTGCTGCAGGAGACATTTGGCCATAACTGAAGGAGAAAAACAAAAACAAAATCAAAAACAAACAAAAACCAACAAAACCAACAAAAACCAAAACAAAACACCCCTATACTTTTTTCACTTCCATCCTCTTAACCGTAAACAAACTGCAAAAAAATGTATTTTTTACCTAGCTTACTGAGAAGCAAAACCAATTTTTAAAATCTTTCAGCAATCATTAAGATCATTGGTATCATTAAGCTGGGTGATAAACAAGTCACTATGGAATATTTTTCCTAAGAAACATAATACAAAATAACAGTTGTCACTTTGGGCTTTTCCAGGTGATTCTGTAAATGTTACATGGTCCCATCCCACGGAAGGGTCCTCACACACATCATTCTCATTACTGAAAATCATCCACAGACACGTTCCTTGCATTGTCAACCTCTGCCAAATTAAATCCTGTTAAAATTTATTGCTGAATTAAAAAAAAAAAAAAAGAAAGAAACTGCAGAAATGTAGAGGAACTTAAGGCCACTGTCCCAGTTAAACACTGTTTAACTCAAGTCCATCACATTCAGCTTCTAAAAATTAGAAACACAGAAAGGTTTGGGTTGGAAAGGACCTTAAAGATCATCTAATTTCAACTCTTTGTTGACTGACTACCATCAACAACCCACTCAGGCATACACAGAACTCCCCAACTTCCATGTTCTCCATTCCTTCCCAAATTAATTGTATTTCAAAACAGAGTCACATTATTTGACAGTGGGTCAGAAGAAAGTGTAAATATCTGCTTCTTTAAGAAGTCCTACCTTGGTCAGAAAGGAAATCCAGCATGGTCTGGAGCAGGAAGGAGAGATGTCTGACACACAGGGCGGGGTTGCCCATCCTCCTGGAAGCGTAGACCAGCTCGTGGAGCAAACGCATCTGCACTGCAGCCCATCCCCTGTGAGTTCCTGGGAAAAAATGCAGGTTTTTATTGTATTTTAAAGTTGGAAGTCATCACAAACACATGGATTTGGTTTTATTCATATGCTAAGCAGTAATTTTATGGCACTTAGAAAAGTCACTCTCAATGGTTGTTACAAAATCCAAATCTTGTACTCAACACAAAAACTAGGATTGCTGTATTTGCTTGAATATCTAAACATGAAATCAAGTTTTGCTTTATATGTTTGTCTGTCAACTAATAAACATAATTCTGAAGACAAAGTTAGCGCTTCCCAAAAACCAAAATTATATACAAAATCTTTAGTCTTGGGGTGTTTTTTTAATTCTCTGGACAATGCACAAAAGATTTGTCACAGAAACTGAAATCATAGAATCACGGAATGATTTGGATTGGAAAGGACCTTAAAGATCATCTATTCCCAACTCCCTGCCATAGGCAGGGTCATCTTCCACTATCCCAGGTGGCTTAACGCCCCATCCAACCTGGTCTTGGACACTTCCAGGGTTGGAGCAGCTACAGCTTCCCTGGACAACCTGTGCCAGGGCTTCACCACCCTCATAGTAAAGAATTTCTTCCTAATATCCAGTTTAAACCTATTCTTTCAATTTGAAGCCATTCTCCCTTGTCCTGTCACTCCATGTCCTTGTAAAAAAAGCAAAAAAACCCTCGTAATTCTTAACTCTCTTTAAAGATCAAGCAAGAGATATTTTCTCTATATGCTTTCCCACCCAATAAAAGCAATAAAACTTTAGAACACAAGGCACATATCCTGATTTTCACTCTTTAAGTTTCAGACCGTGAATTACTTCATATTTGCAGCGTATCTGTGGAAAGAATAAATAGATCATCATAACATAACCTTCCTTTCTGAACCATAATATGCAGCACTCTTCATGAAGCTTAACCTGCTTTTAGTAGTAAGCAACAGCAATAATTTTTAAATAACAGATATTTCAAGATGTGCAATACTTCATAAACTTCAACAGCCTTCCCTGTAATATCACCCATCAGCATTTGGCAAACTGTTTTAGGAATATTTACTGCAACCAAACCTTGAGAGTTTATATTTTGAGAGTCTCATTATTTTTCATGTGTGAAATGTCATTTCTATCTTAGAGTTTGCAGTGATCTTTCCATATGTCTCTAAAAGAGCCATTTCGGGGATAAAAAACGAGACAACGCACTTCAGTGCAACATGAAGGTAAGGTAAAAATGAAAGATAAACACCAATCATGTCCTTTCTTTGCTTTTTTAATTATAATTTCTTGCAGAACTTTTACAACTTCTTCTCCCAACACAGTCCCATCCCAGGCCACAGCATATTTTTTCCACCACATTCCCTCTTCCTAGATTCTTAGCATCTTTCCACGCAGTCCACTTGGCATTTTCTACCTCCTCTCACATATAATTTGACATATAAATCACAACAGTTTTAAAAAACCCCAACACCAACCATCCACAAAAACAGCTCAGCCCATCACTTCCTGCTCCTCTCCTGCAGCTACAGCATTTAGGGAATGGTTCCCAAAACTGCTGCTGTATAACACAATGCAAGGTTTTGGAAAGGTTTACCCAAAAGGATCTGCCAAGAAGCTTTTTAGCTGTCTCTGATCTCATTTGTGGGAAAATGTGACATATTTGACCCCGTTAATTACATTGTATGTATCTTTGTGTGTCTATATACAAAAACATGTAAAAGAATTTTTAATCTTTCCTTATAAGGTCAAACACCTACAAAACCAAAAGAAATACAATTTCTGATGAACAGCTGAAGGCACTTTAATTGAAAAAAGAATCCAGAATAATATATGACCTTTTTATGTACTCAGAAGCATATTATCAGAGCAAAACATTTCTGAAAAACATAAGAAACTAAGTTTTGATAAATAGCACATAAATACTCTCTGCAAAGAGGGAACCACAGCAACAAACTCAGCAGTGGCTTGCAGGAATTTAACATTGTTGGAACAACAGTAAAAAAATGTGAAGGTACAGTGTTAAACAACTGCTTTATCTGCTGCAATTAGTTGCAGACTAGCAAATAATTTAGGTCCAGTATGAAATCTCTGAAGGATATCATTACAGAAGCCAGCTAAGTGCCCAACTGTGGCAATCCCCACTGACCTTTGCTGAAGTCCTGGGGGTCCAGGGAGAGGCTGTAGCCAGGCAGAGTCTCCAGCAGCAGTTTGTAGCAGGCCCTCCAGCCGGGCTCGGGGATGCTGGGCGCCGCGCACTGCATGGCCGCAATGCGCTTGAAAAACGCCGATTTGCGGTGGAAGCCGATGCGCTCGTACAGCTCCGACAGGATGCTGTAACGCTGGATCTTCTCCTCTTCTGAGAGCTGCAGTTTGGAGGGAAAAGAGGAAAGGACTGGTTTTTTATCAAAGATTTAAAGTGCTGAGTTTTAAAAAACAAACAGGAGGGGAAACACAGTAGCAGACATTGGCGCTGCAGAAGGCCGGGGATTCGCGCACAGCCGGGTGCGACAGCTTCTGCAGCCAGGAAAAGTTAAGCTCGGTTCAACTGTTAATAAAAACTGCAAAGATGAACTTCTGCAGCTTCAACTTTATTAGTCAGTGGTACTAACAAGTAAACAGGCAAAACAGTCAGTAGCAGCTAAACAGCTCCACATTGTATGGAAGATACTTAACATGATATTCATGTGAATGAAAGGAGTGCAAAAATGTACCACTTCCAAGATTTATTGATTCCCCAAGATTTTCATCCCTTGAAGATTAAATCTAATCTTGAAATCTCAGGCTATGAAAGCAAGAAACTACTGTCTCGATTTTTATGTCTCTAATCTTGTAAACCACAAATTTTTCATTCCATGAAACTGTATCATGATTTATACACTGCAAGACTGAATCACAGAAACATAAAATAGTTTGTATTGAAAGGGATCCTAAACATCATCTTGTTCCAACTTCCTGCCATGGGCAGGAATGTCTTTTTCTAGACCAGATGGCTCCAAACCCCATCCAACCTGGCCTTGAACACTCCCAGGGATGGGGCATCCACAAATTGTGCCAGAGCCTCACCAGTGCCTGCATGAAGCAGGTTTTGGAGGGCAGCAGTGAGTTCAATGGGAGCTTGTCCCAACAAGGTAAAAAAATAATGTTAAAGTAGCAAAATGTCATAGAAAGACACAGACTCATATTTCTTCACTGAGTCAGGTGTTGGAACAGCCTGCCCAGGGACATGGTGGAGTCACCATCCCTGAAGGGCTTTAAAAGATGTGTAGATGTGGCACTTGGGGACATGGTTTAGTGTCAGGCTTGGTAGTGCTGAGTTAATGGTTGGTCTTGAGGTCTATTCCAACCTGAACAATTCCATGACACATTTGCACACTGCCAACAAGTGAGGTGGAATTTAGTTAAAGTCCTGTTAACTTAAAGTTGGTTTCAACTTGATAAGGAACTACCACCATGTGCTTCTTTAGCTTATCAGTGTATTGGCCTAAGTCCCAGGTAGCTTAATTCTTTTTGCCTTTGGCCTGAATGATAATCTTGCTTCAGAGCCAGCCAGCCACGAAGAAACTGCCAGAGAAACTCTGCATGATTCCGTGTCCCAGGAACCAGCAATGCAGACCAATGCTGACACCTAGTGCACAGATCTGGCACAATTAAAAGCAACAAAACGTACTTTAAATTACTCTAAAGCTGCCAACACGTTTTGCAAAGCTGTTTCAAGTGACAAACTTCACCCAAAAATAGCCCTAAAGGACAGAAACAGCAACTCATTCTTCAAAACTGGAAGTATCAATCAGTGTGTTAAACTTCAGATCCTTACAGGCTTGGACAGTCAAGGGAAGCTGCTCACCACACTGGCTGGTTTTTACAGAAATGATTAGGTCTTATAATCAGAGCTTCAAAATGTCTTTTAGCCACTTAAAACTTGATGTAATTACAAAAAGTAGTCTGTTCTCAAAGGTCACTTCTAATTTTGGACACAGGGATATGAGACACATCAAAGAGGAGTTAGCAGAGGGCACCACAACCCTATCTGACAGTTCAAATCTTTCAGGATATGAAGAAACCCACAGAGTAGCAAAGCATCTTGGAAAGTTTCAGACAATTTTTGAAGCTGAAGTTGCTATTTTTTTCAGAACTGACAACAGAGGACAGTGCCCAATGCAAAAGGACCACCCATCCCTCAGAAAGACTAAGCCCTCTACCAAGAGTTGTGAAAAAAGGTAATTCCAACCAGGGTGAAAACTTTCAGGAACTAGTGCAGCTGGACGAGACAGAAAACACAAAAGGAAAACACAGCAAAAATTTGGAGAAGTTATCAGAGTTCCCAAAAGCAATGACTCAGGAAGAAGAACACAAGGTGTCATACTGAAGTTACCTGTTTATGCCATTTTTAACAGGTTAGAACAATAAAAAACATAGCAGCAGAGTTGAAAAGGCACAAGCACATAATCAGGAAATAAAGCAGAAAAAGCTTTAAAGACCCTATCAACAGCTATTCCTTGAATACAAATACTGACAAAATTCACTGAATTCTTTAAGATAAGAAACTAAATTCTTTAAGATGATAAAAGATGGAGTATTTAGGTAGACAGGGGCCCTCACTAATAATTGTAACAGCTTTGAAAGAGGCAGCAGATTCCCAAAACGTTGTATTTTTATAATATCTAAGTTTTTACCACTGTTACATAACTTGTTGCTTAATTGTTGTCCCCAAACTTACTCAAGTATTTTCCTCAGCTGCAGGAAACTGTGTTTTCATCACCACAAAGAGAGCAAAATTGCATTTTCCTGAGCATAAACAGTTATGTGTTACCATCCAGGAATTTAAAAGAAGAAAAAATGAGGAAAAAACCCACACAGGTACTCCAAGTAATTAATTCTGGGAAGATTGCAGCAGGCTATTCTGCAGCATCTATAAACATCTTTCCTGACCTCACAAATTCATAAAAGCTTAATGCTTGTAAAGTGGCTGCAAAAAAGCCACCTCCTGAAGCACAGCATTATTTCCACCTGGTTAATTTTTATTTAACTGCTCTACCAGACAAAGCTACAACTGCACTTGGAAAGGCTGTAGGTCACTATCCAGTTAATAGAACCAGTTTTTTTCTCAGGCTTGTTTTAAGTCAGGCTTTCAAAGAATGCAGCTTTTTATTTGTTTTTTAATTATTCCTTACTACATTAAAATTTTATAATCTCACTTTCTCTGTAATTATAATTTACAATTTATTCCTCATAACTGGATGCAAAGTTAAGTCTTATTACCCTGCATCTCATCAGAAAATACCAATTACATGATATTACTAGACTGACTATGAAACTGCATTTATGGACAGGAACTAGTTCTTCTGTTTATAAGTCTCATACCTTAACCTGTGTTTTTTCTGCTGCAGAATATTGGTTGTGCTCATGTTCTATTTACCCACAAATGAAAAGCACTGTCCCACAGTTTATTTCCTCAGCTGTCACAGGATGACTCCTCCTCTGAGTCAGTCCAAATTATAAATACAACTCTTGTTTGATTCCATGCTTTATACAGTAAATCTTTAAAAGCTGTAAATACAATTCCCAGTCATACCTCTCTTTATGGAAAATGCCTTTCCCAGCCCTGGGGAAAGCCCTGGAAAGATTATCCTACTGTTGTTCCACATAATAATGCCAAGCTGCTCTCCAGAAAGGCAGAGATCCCAGTCTGTACTGGTTTGGGCTGTACTGGTTGCAGGTTCACTGGCACCTTAGATTAGGGCCCTTTGTGCTTATGTATTATCAGGCAGTACATATCAACTAGTGAAGTGGCAAGTACTTTGCCATTCACTGGGTGTTGGGGGTTATTTTCTTTTTGCTTCTTTCTCTCATGGAATTTTGTCCCATCTGTTGGTAAGAGACAATATGGACCAGTACTTAAGAGTGACAAAAGAAATGGCCAAGGCTAGGAAGGGTGCAGCTGGCTCCTCTCTTTGGGGTTTTCTCTTTGGGAAAAGCAAAGATACCAAGAGATTTTGCCCAGGGGATGAGGGGCTGGGCTGGGCTGGGCTCCTCTCGCTCTCAGCACTGGAGGAGAGACAGGCCGTGGTTGCTGTGGGAAGAATTCACCACCACTGAGGGGTTCTGGCTCCTGCTGTCTTGTCCTACCATGAGGGGAGCTTTGCTCATTAGATCAGCTGATCTGGGACCTGACCAACACCTGGTCTGACTGGAAAGGACCCTCACCATCTACTTGGGTGCCTCAGGAGAAGCCAGGACCATGACCCTCCCCCCGTTCCTGGAGCGCTCATGTTCCTGGCCACGTGCTGCAGCTGAGGAGGAGGAGCCTGACCTTGTTATAGAGACCAGCAAAAAACTATTACTCCTTTACCCATGACTTTGCCTGAAAACCCCAGATTTTCAGAGTTATAATAATTTGGAGGGAAGGGGTGATGAATTTTTGTGTGAAGCCAGCACGTTATTCACCCCACAAAGATTCATCAACTCTGAGGGCTGCCAGCAACTTCCCAGAAATGGCTTAAGAATAATTAGTGGGACAGCTTGATCAGAGGTGTTTTGAAAAAGCAAAAACGTTTAATTAAAGAGAAAATAACAAACGATACAGAACAAAAGAATAAAAGCCATGCACCGTCCAGGAACGTCCCTTGCACCTGCTCAGACATCCTGAAAAAGCCCCAAGAGACTCTGTGCTCTCTCTTATGTATTCAAGGATCTAGGAGGGATTTTCAGCTTGCTGCCCAATAGAAAATAGTTACATTCCTTGAGGAACAGCTAAAGGGTCCAACAGGTGCCCTTGTCTTGGCACTTGGGCCAATTACAGTGACAAGACTATAGAAATTTCTGGTTCTTCTTCCTCAAAAGTTCAGGGGGTGAGGCTTAAACTCTTCCTAATATGACAACACTTGCTTGGGTGTGGGGCTGTACTGCAACAAAGGGGGTCACATTTTCTTATTCCAAGGGAGGTTCCTGCCTCCTTTGGCAGACACCTGGTTTTCAAACCAAGACGCTGGGTCTTACAGTTTTTCTCTGGTAAAAAGTGGAAGTTGCAATACCAGTGGTGTCAGGGAGAACAGGATTCTCCTAATGGCAGTAATTGCTTCCAGAAAGAGAAATAACAAATACTGGAGTTTGCAGGCAACAAGAATAACAGCCACAGAACAAGAGGGTGGTTGAACCAAAAAGGGTGCAGAACTGCCAGCAAAAAAAACAGGCTACAGAATTAAAGAGAAAGCCTTTAGCACTACAAAGATTATGGCAATTAAGGCACTCTGTAACAAGATTGATGATTTTTATGATAGCTTATCAATTAATTATTGTCTCATTTACGCTTTGTTAGAAAATTGATTGCAAAGAAAGAATTCTTCGCAAATGAAAGAAAGTATTCTACCTCCCTCATAAATCTGCTGTCCCTGTCTGGGCCTAATAAGGTCAATGGTGTGGACTTAAACTGCTCATCTTACCAAGATGTAATGAGCAAAAACCGAAAACCAGTAAGAAACTTAACAGCTTTTTATCAGTTCTTTCAACCACAGCAATCTCTCTGTGAGCAGTGACACCAAGCTTAAGACACTGCTCAAATGTTAATGTTATTTTGTGGTGATACTGAGCACTTTCCACAGAGTTCCAAACACTGATTTCCCTCCTGAATTCCTTTTTGATTTGGCTTAATTAAGACTTTGCACTACACAACAAAAATTCAGTTGATTAAGAACACTAATCAGACCCTTCAGCTCACTCTGCAACAGGCCATTCCTGATTTGCTCAGTTTCATTGAATGAGATGCAATCAAGAAAATTTTAAAAATCCACTGCAGAGCAGTCCCAGGCAGCTGTTTTTCCCTAGTACAGCATCACAAGAGAACAACAATGGGATTTTTTTACTTTCACAAGGGAGAAGAAGCAACAGAGTTTAATCTCATACTAAGTCCTCATGTTCTTGGATGAACTCTCAATATCTTGTAATCCAGACTCACAGATGTGAAAATCCTCAGAAGTCAAGCTCTAGTCAGAAGGAAGGCAGTGGTACAGAAAATAAACTGGAGTCTCCTGAATCTAAGTAACTTTAACTACATTCCATCAAATGACATGAGAAAAATAAGTGGACTTCCCAACTGACCTGCCGAAGGTTGATATAAACTGCATTTTGCAGGAACTCAGAGGCTTCCATGCTCCTCTTCTGCATTGCCAGGACTCTCACAGCTTTCACACAAGCTTCCAGCTCAATCACACCAGCGTTCTTGTACTTGGAGAGGGAGAAAATTAAAATTATATTGAAATATTGCACCTCTTAGATTTTATAAGCATTTCTGCTCAGCACATAAATCAGCTGTCACATCCTCTAAACCCAGCAATTCCTTAATGCTAATGACTGCACTGGTAAATTATCAACATATGACCAAGTGAAAATCAAGGTGTCATTTAAAATATTATTGTGCAAAACAGCTGTTTTCAGCCTCTTCATTCACTGCTCTCATTTTGAGCCAGAGCACAGCTTCAGTCTGAGAGTTCAGACAAGGAGAAAAGCTGGGAATATTGGAACCCTTTGGGATAAGTTCATATAAATGGTTGGTTGTGGGTGCTGCACCTGCAAATAAATTCTACTTTTACAATGCAAATATTTTTATTACTGCATCCATTTTCTCTTTCATTAAACAACATTCCTGATGACAAGAGAATTAGAAACCAATCTGAATGTTCCAGTATTTGCAAAACCTTTGCTGTAAATGACTGCTGAGTGATTCAGCTTGCTTAAAGAAGCCAAGGAGACAATGCAGGTGTGCATTGAAGTGTTTGTGCCCAGATAACAAACAGGCAATTTTCCAGCCAATCTGATCTGGTGATTTCTTCATACAACACTAATACTGGGTATTTAATTTGGCCCACTTCCTGCTCAAGTTAAGCTCTGTTCAGGTATTTATATTTGAAAACTAACGGGGGAAGGAAAGCTCAGTAAAAAAATACAAGAATTACACCAGCAAAGCTGTTACATATTCCTCTCTCGTGCATTCATATTAGTAAAAGCAAATCACTGGAGATTGAATCTATTTTAGAAGGTGCTACAAAAGTTTTTTCAGCTGAGTGAGAACACAAAAAATATGCAGAAAGTGCTGCTTCTTCAGCATTAGAGCAGTTACTCCATAGGTCTGGAACAGACAGAAGGTAACTGTGCTTGTCTTGAAGAGTTATAAATCAGTCCTGACACAAAGCTCTTTGTTATTTCAAGTGAAGCTGCAGTGAAGCACAGTTATTACTTGCTGAGAGCACAGTGCATATTGTAAATAATCAAAATATAAATATTCTGCCCTAAGCCCAACAAAGTCCAATAATTTTATACTCCCAGAGACATCACACTCTTTCTAGATGAGCAATGTACCCTTAAGGTGACATTAAAAAGCTGAATGCATCCTTGACAGTTACTGTTTTACTGATGGATTCTAATTTATCTGACACTATGCCCAGAACTATCACCTTTCATTGCTCCTGATCATAAATTAACTCATGCACACAATTGAGCTTGTTTCACTTGGAGAGCCTCCCTTCAACATGGACATGAAAATGCCTGTAATAAAATATTTACAAGCTTAGTCTAAAGATACTTTATCAAACAAGAGAAATATTTGAAATTAAAAAGTAGTTAAATAACTCCACTGCAATACAATTAAACTTATCTTTACTGTTGATGTGGACCCTGAGCCACTATTTTCACAGTACAAAACAATTCTTTTTCTTTTCTTATTATGATTGCAGACATTAAGCTCCTTTCCCATCTCAGACTCTGAGCATTTGCACAAAAATCTAAGAACTGCTCCACTAGTGCTGGAACCTGTTTTACAAACCTTGATTTAAAAGATCCTCCAAAACCAAAGCCTCAGCAGTTCACTGTTGAAAAGAATTTAAGGTGTTTATTTAAAAAGAACCAGGATTACCTTGCCATAGTAAGAAATGGCTTCTTTATATTTTTCTATGATGTCTTCAGGACTCAGGCAGTTTTTGGCACGTCCTATCTCAGCACTGGTATCTGCATTTATCCCGTTGGAAGTCAGAGCACCTAGAACAGAACAGGGTCAGAAATGAGCACAAGGACTCTTGGCAAATGCTAAATATCTTAAATGCAAGCTAGAGTATGCTAGGTTTGACACAGAATACACAAAGTACACTTGCCCTACCTAGAAAGAAAGGAAATAATCTTTCACTTAGTAAAAAAATCATGATTTTTAGCACTTAGCTTTATTCATAGTTTAGACTATGAATAAAATATAGATTGCTAAAATTATATCATGGCCACATCCGAAGAGACGGTTTTAATCTTTGAACTATTCCTTCTTCTACCTTAAAACTGTGTTTCTAAAGCATACCTTAAGGAAAAAAAAGGCTCAGACAAAACTGTAAGAAATTAGTTTTCTTATGTAAGAAAGAAGGCAAGAGACAGAAAGGGTCTATATAAGGGATAAGAATTTGAAATAGATGCTAAGAAAATCTGGGGTATTAGAAAGAACATGAAAATTTTATTTTTAGAATTTGATTTTATGGAGGAGTTAACATAATAAAAGTGAAAACGCAGCAAGGGTTTGGCAAGGCTCAATACCTTCTTACATATTACCTAATCTGTAGCATCCTCCTGTAATTTATTTAGGATTATACAGTAATTTATTTCTCCAAGAGGTTTTTCTGCTAAAATGGTAAAAAAAATCTGTGCTTCAGAGCTGGCCCTGTCAACAGACAGTTAAAAACTACTGTGAAAGGTATGTCTGAATATATTGAGAGAGCAAAAAGAATGTTTCCTTACATACTTAAATGCTAAGGGAACTTTTTAAATACGTTTATTAACCTTAAGGAATCAGACCAAGCACATCTGGAAATTAAGAGTATTTTTATGGACATGAAAGGTGTTTGTTCATGATGACTGAGGGAGCACCATGACACTACAGAATATGACCATTCAGGTTGGTCACTTCAAATATATTTTAAAATCCTCACTACTCATGGAAAGAAATCCTGTTGATTAGAATTTATGGAGACACAATCATGGAACTATAGCATTTATTTTGTGCCAGTTACCCTTCAGTCTCTGTAATTTTTCAAGATTTATAGCCAAAAAACTGAAGCATCAGGGATCACAACTAATTTTGGCAAGTGGCAATAACTATCTATATAATTGCAAAACACATCAAATAATACAGGAAAAAACTTTGGAAACATGCAGGAAAATAATGTACCTGGATCAATGAGAACTTCTTGTGCCCCTAAAAGGAGGAACAAAAATGATTTTTTTCAGCCTTAAATAGAGCCAGCAAAGTAAGTTCTTACAGTGTTTTATAACATCAGGCTTGAACAAAATCATCAGATTTATCAGGAGTATCACTGGTATTGTGGAGGACTACCAACTATTCAAGTAGTCACCATATGATAAATTTCATTTTAACAATTAAATGTAAAAGTCTACAAAGTTGCAATGAGTTCTAAGACATACTGAGAACAATTTCAGAATTTTCAGTGTATAATTTAAAGCCACATCTTTTTTCCTTTATCTTTACTGTTTTGTAGCAAGTTTCCATTACAGTCCACTTAGTATTAGTGCCAGGACCTACAGTACTTAAATCTCCTGGTGGGAGCTCATTTAATTTGTACAATACTCCAGAATAACATTTCCAAGTAATTTTATCCCTTTTAATTGTCATGAATTTCTCTCCATCGAATTTTCTGAATAATTGAGTCATGTCAACCCAATAAGCCAGACTGTCCATGAAGGAGTTGCCAAGAGTACTGCAAAGTTGGATTGCCAGGGATGGAACACCTCATTGCCCTAAACTTTGGTTAAACATGGCAATCAAATTGTTCATATCAAGAATTAAGCAGTCAAAAACAATTATTTAATCAGCAGGACAGACCCTCCCTTCAGGTGATTTGCTCAGATTCCAGACAAGTGAAGCAGAGATTTAGATCTCAAATATACACCAACATTTCACTCAGGTGTCATAATTCTGCCTGGGGAAAGAGGAAGGTCAGGCAACAAAATCAAGATCTTAGAACTCCCAACAAATAAAATCCAGATTTTGGAGAAATCCAAACCAGCCAGTGACCTAAGCATAAAGCAATCCAGACTCATCTTGTCTGACATACAAATCCCATAACTGACAGATCCAGATTTCCTGGCCAGGAGGAACTGAGCAACTCAGAATCTTCCTTTGCACTGAAGGCTGCAGAGACACATCCAGCAATGTGAGGGCCCTAAACCTGTCCCCATACAAACAAAAGGGTTTAGATAGCTGAGAAGTCACAGAATCACAGAATGGTTTGGGAAGGGACCTTAAAGATCATCAAGTTCCAACCCCCTGTCCATGGGGAGGTGAACCTTCCATCAGAGCAGATTGCTCAAAATCCCCACCCAACCTGACCCTGAACACTTCCAGGGATGGGCAGCCACAGTACAGAGCAGCTCATTTGTATTTTGGAGCTTTCTTTCCAAACTTGTTTCTACAAAAAGCAGACACCTCATTTGCTGAGCAGCCAGGTCCTGTGCTGTAGCCTAAAAATGCCAAATTATGGAAATCACAAGGGATTCCAGAGGAAGATGCTTCTCTTGGCTGGATCTGGGCAGGAAACTTCATCCTGTGAAGGTTGAAATACAGGCACAAGAATAGGTGCAATTCCAGGTGCAAGAGGAAGCACTAAAGGTAACTCTCACATCTACATGCCTCAAAATCAGGCACAAATGTCAGTTCCAAGTGTGGCATTTCTTGATTTGTGAAGAATGTGGAAACCCTTTTTTTTTCTGGGTTTATCCCACAGAAAGATACAGTGGAATTTGTTCCCCAGATTAAGCACTGTCCTCACAAAATCAATTAGAGCAAAAGAGACTATAACTAAAGGTGCAGTTTGAAAAGATTTCAAATGAAAGGCATTGCAGAGTCAGGAATAGGTAATAAAAAGAAACTTTCAGAAAACTTTGTAGGAAAATGACATCACAGCAACAGCTGTTTGGCCAGAGAGAGCTCAGCAGTTCACACCTCCAAACACAGAGATCATAACTAGAGAACAGTATCTAATGGGCCACAAAGTAATATTTTCGTCTGCAAAGGATGACAAAAAACCCTGTAATCAGTTTTTCTTCACAGAAAAGTCCTTTGAAAAATCTTGTCATATGAAACTAAAACATTTTTAAAATACAACTGCACTACACTAACAAGTTTGCAAATCGGACTTTGAAATGTAAGACAACTTAAATAGAGACCCAGCAGTAATATACCCAAAATACATTCAATTATTCTGATAGCTGTGGCTTACTTGTTACCTTCTTTAGTAATCAGAAGTGCCCATGACAAACAAACAGATTGCAACATCTCCTGATAAATATTCATTGAAAAGTAGACAAAGGTCACTAACCAGGTGAAATTGTAACAGCCAATGTAAAATACATTTATGGGACCAAATGCACAGATTTTAATGACTAGATATTGTATAAAAATTAGTATTCTGTCCTGAAATAAGGTAATTTTACTATCACAATTATGTGATTTCAACACACACAGTTCATAATAAAGGTAATACAAAGCAAGTGTTCACTAGATTGTGACTTATAGAAAAATAAAGATGGGTAGTTGCTTCTTTTAGATGAAGGAATTAATTTTGACCACATTGCACACAAGAGAACTTAAAGCCAGCTATGTTTCAGTCCTGAGTGAAGGCACACACAGCAGCAGCTGTGCTGGATTGGCCCAAAGGCCCCTGTAGCTCACACTAATCAATGCATTTCCATTTCCTACCCCAGCCCAGCCTCTGCTGAAAGCCACAGAACCTTCCAGGAGCTGTAACACCATGTGATAGGTGTCAGGCTATGTGACAGGCTCATCTGCACACCCACAAAGGAGCAGAGAGGATCAGTGACCATCAGCTGAACCCCAATAACCAAATCAGAGGCACCAGAGTTGTGTGGGGTGAAGCCCAGCAGCTCAGTTACACCAGCAGCTCTCTGGATCCCCTCACAGACAGAGTGGGGTCACTCCCTAAGGGATATGGGGCAGGGAAAGAACATCTTGGGATTGTACAAGATTCTCTCCAGGGTGTAGGGGATGAGCCAAAGACAAGGAGAAGGAGGGACTGAGGCAGTTTAGGAACAAGCATGGAAAAACAGAGGGGAGTGCACATGTGTGTGTTGGTCTAAGCACCGACAACTGGAACAGGCTCTGGGTCTCAGCCTTGTGGGCTGAGGTGCCAGCAACTGGTGCAGTCCAGGGGCAGCTCCTGGCTAGACTGAGCTGTCTGTGTGCCCCCTGTGTGTTCCTCCAGGCCTGCTGGGAATTCCTGCTCAGCCTCCTGGCTGCCTGGGCCTGGGGGCATGCAGCTGCAGCAGCCTTGCCTCTCCCACACACACCACCAGACCTGGTAACTCTGAATGACAAGGAGTTCCATGTCATACCTGTAGGCTGGATAAAGAGCAACTCCTTTCATCTGCTTCTCCATCTGCTAAGCTCTGTTTGATGTCGTCCAGTTCTTCTCTTGAAAGAAACACTGAACCTTTGGTCCTACCCATCCCTTTCCACAATGTTCACTGTATTACAGACTGCTCTCACATTTCTCCTCAGCCACCTCTTTTGCAGTTCAATAGTTTAGAAAAAGTGTACTAAACCTTAAAAATTATGTTGGTTAATAGCATTTCATTAACAAAATCCATTTATTACTCATTGACTTTAGAATAGCAAAAAACTCTGAATAAAATGTACCCAACTTAATTCTTTTTAATACATGCAGCTCTGCCAGATTATATTTCATGAAAACTGTCTGCATCTCCTCCAGCAAAATTCAATCTAACACAGACACTACTAACAATGAGATGAAGAAATCAAAAGCTTTGCAATTCTATGCAAAGCACATGTGTTGACATTAAGACCAAAGAGAAAAGTAATTGCAAAAAATCTAAAAAAAACCCAGTGGATTCTTCTGGATTCTTCCCCAAACCTCTCTCCTCTGATTAATACTGTCATCTGTATAATTTTACAGAGTTGGGATGTAGGGAGAAGGGTTCAGATGTTTAGTGGTGGCAAACAGAATAAAATTGAAATGCCATCCTTACCTGGCCTGTGCCTGTTGCCTGCCTCAGCAGAAAGAGAACCTCCTTGAGCCCTGCGAGACCCAACTTTACCCCCAGTGCCACCTGGGTAGTGATAGATGACAGATGCTGAGCACAACCCCTCCAGGGCAGCTGCAGAGAAAAGAAAAAAAAGCCAACAAATTAGTAGAGATGTTTGCAAGAAGTGAAGTATCTGTGGTAAAGTCCATTTCCACAAACAAAATAGACCCAAAAAAGGAAGCTGAATGACAACGGCCACGGAAAATTCTGAGATACTCAATGTGCTTTTCACCCCTGTGCTCACCCTCAGAGCTCCCATTTCCCCAACCCTGCTGAAAGAATCTGCAGGAGTAAGGACTTGTCACAGTAGAGGAAGCTCACGTGAAAAGCACTTAATCCAACTGGATGCAATTCCATAAAACCAGGTAAGATGCCAAGAGAGCTGACCAAGGTAAGACCACTCCCTCATCACCTCCAACAGGTTCATGCCCATTGGGGGTGGTTTCTAGAGGCTGGGAAAAGGGAAACATCACCTTCTTGGAGAAGGAAATACCAGCACAGATAGATCAACATCAGCTCCCTGGAGAGGCTACACAGAAATCCTGCTGGAGGCACATAAAGTGAAAGAAGGTGTCTGTGAACAGCACACATCAATTTGTTGAGGATAAATCAGTCTTTGGTAACCTCCTTGCCTCCTATGAGGAGATCATGAGCTCAGTGGACAAAGGAACAGCAGTGGATGTTGTGCATTTTGGCTTTCAAAACATCTATGGACATGGTCTCCCACAGAATGCTTGCAGCCAAATCCAGAAGATTGGGATAGCTGGCTGATAAAGCAAGTGGAAAATCAGCTGGACAGCCAGACTCAAAGGCTTGTGATCAGCCACATGGCTGCCAGTGACCAGTGGTGTCCCTCAGGGGGACAATGCTCCAGCCTCCATTAACTGCCTGGATGATTGCACAGAGCACACCCAGACACCTCCTGGGTAACACCAAACTGGGGGAACAGTGGGGCAGGCCTGCAGTGCAGACAGAACTGGCCAGGCTGGAGACAGGGGCTGGCAGGAGCCTCATCCCAAAGCAAGGGATGGTGGGAGGCCATCCAAAGGGGACTGGAGCTCAGGCATATGAGAAGCAGAGAGAACAGGCCTTGCTCAGCCTTCCAGAACAAGAGGCCAAAGTTTGATGTTTCTGCTGCCTTTAAAACACCCAGTGGGAAGGTAGGGAAGAGATGGAGGCAGGTGCTTCTCAGGGCTGCAGTGACCAGATGAAAGTCAACACAAGTGGACAGGAGAAATTCTGCTTTAAGGTAAGACCAATTTATGTTTTGTTGTTGAGTTTTTTGAAATTACAACCAGCAAATTGTTAGAACAGGTTGCTCAAAGACTGTAGAACTTCTGTCATTAAATATACTCAAAATTCAAGTGGAGAGGTCCCTGAACAACCTGATTTAACTGGATGTGATGCAAGCAGGAGGTCAGACTTACAGACTTATCAAATTATTTGGATTGGAAGAGGCCTCTGGAGGTCTCGAAGGAGAATTTGAGGAATCATGAGCCATTTAATTTTTTGGAATTATGAAGGAAAGAAGTGGGAGGTCAAAAGGTGTTCAAGTTTTCATAGTATGTAATCTACAGGGCCATTAGGAAGGTAAATTGGTTTCCATGTGGATGAGAAAGGTAAAAGCAGAACTGGAGACAGTGATTGTCATGAAAGGGTATGAAATTGAGAAGCAGAAATTGTGCTCAAAGATCATTTGTATGGCCAAAAAATAACAAAAAGCAGGTATGAAAAAAGAGGGAAGGCAAGAATGGAGGAAAGGCGGGGGAAAAAAGCAAATCCTAGGACCTAACATGAAAGGCAATTATGCCAGTGGAAGTTTAACACTTGCAGCTTTGAGAGATGTAAAAGCAAAAATCTTTTTCCAACAGCGCAGAGTGGACACCCATAGGAAATATTTTTAAAACACCTATACAACCCAGTGAATCAAAATCAAATACTTTCCAAGGAATCGTGAAAGTATCAGACACAGTTTTTTTAAGTACATGCTTTACTACAGTAACACAATTTATCCTGTTTAGGTTTTCCTAAACACATTCCTTTCTCATGCTTTATTGACCAATTTTTGCCTCAACTTAATTCTTCCTCACACCTGATATCCAGATTTTGGTCACTAAAATCATTCCTACTTTTCACAACGCCTAAGGAAATTAGAGGATAATTTGATTTACTCGGGCTCAGCTACTGCCACCACCTGATCCTACCTCCAAGCCACAGGAAGTCGTTGACAGAGCGCAGCAGCTCCACTGCCATGTGATAATGCACCAAGGAGTCCTGCAGCATTCCAGCCTGCAGGCACAGATCTCCCACGTGCTTCCGCATCCGGCCCTGGCAGCGCTTCTTGTAGTGCCTGCAAAACCAAAGGGGCACCTCAGTTACTGGCAGGGAATGCTTGTCTGGGGTAATAAACACCTAAAGTCACTTTTCTTTCCTCCTTAATAGCAGATCAGCATTGATTGACTCTCTGCCTCTAAGCAAATCTGAATGCTAACTAATGTAATATGCAAAAGGACCAACAATTTGAGGATATATTGGAAAAAAGCAACGTATCACATGTTCTGGCTACACAGCATTTACACAGCTAGAGTCACTTGCCCTCAAAACCTCCAAAGCAAGGTTCCTGCAGACTACAGTGAGTATTTGGCTGCCTGTCCATAGCTGATATGCTGCCTTTTTTGCTTTGCCAGGATACCCAAAAGCTCATTGGGTGCCTCCTGTGTCAGGATGTCAGGGCGGTCTCTTGTTCTGCCTTTTTCCTTTCCCTCAGGAGGGGATGGGTTATTCTTGTGCTTCCAGGAAGCTGCTCTTGAATAAATCCCAGAACGAATCCCTCACATTTTGGCTCTGGGCATATTAAAGGTGACCTTTCCAAAATCCTGCTCTGGGCCTCTGCTCTCCTCTGCCCCACACCACACACAGCCCAAAGGTATCAGGGGCCCAGAACCCCCTCAGACCCCTCCAGACCTCACAAACCTCCCCCTGCTCCCAGCCTCTTCTTTTAAAGGGATCATGAGTGAAAAAGCACCATTGCTTCAGGCAACAACTGACAGGGTTCCTCCTCCGACTCTTTTTTCACATGTTTAAATAAATGGTGATGTTCTTCCCAAATGAACAGACAAAGCCTACTGAATATATTCAACAGACACCTTGGTACAGCTGTAAAGGCAACTTGGGCATAAATCTGTGTGATAAAGGCACTAATCCTACCTTTTTATTTTGGTTTTTAGTATGTTTCAGCTAAAGAAATGTAACAGTAAGACACACTGGACTTAGAAAACACCTCATGGTTTAAGTGACAGTTCAGAACAACTCTGCTCTCCCAAGTCCATGAATAATCCTCCCATTCTCCCTCCTGCAGAAGTATTCCCTGGCAAGAATGTCCTTGCACTGTAATTATAAAATTGTTTTCCAAGGAATAAATTTAGATGTCAACTTAGATATTTTATTAATTTATCTATGCTACTGTCAATAGTATATCCTGTTGTTCTAACAGTGTCTTCTATGTACATACAGAGAGGTATGCAAGTTTACTTTCCACACATCACAACAATGGAAAATAGACTCATTTCTTTGGATAGCTTAAACTAAAATAAAAGCCTATCAAAAATGAAATTTTAATTAGAAGAATTGCTACAGATGTCATTCTTTACTGCATACATGAAGTCCAAAGAATCTGGTAAATATACAAAGAACCATCTTGGACTGACATAATTGTAAACTTTGAGCTTTTAGGAGATGTAGTGATACTTTTCCAATTTAATTAATTTCATCAGAATAGCTGTTGAACAGGTTGCCCAGAGAAGCTGTGGATGCTCCATCCCTGGAAGTGTTCAAGGCCAGGCTGGATGGGGCTTGGAGAACCTGGGATAGTGACAAGGTGTTCCATGGCAGAGGGGCTGGAATGAGATGATCTTTAAGATTTGTTCCAGCCCACACCAGGCTGTGATTTTTTAAAACGTTATCAAGACTATTTGAACTTAACAACTTTAACCAAAATAGAAACCCAAAAACCCCCTAGGGTTACACACATTCTCCAGATGCTGAATTTTTATTCCCTAGAGTGAGACCTGAATATAGGAGGAATGCCAATGTTATGGAATGAAACTGGGTTTGGGGCAGTGGGGTTTTTTTCAAGCAAAGAACCTCCCACAGGACTCTAGAGATGAACTGAAATATCACTGAAATGATCTCCATAAGGCATCTGAACAAACTGTCTCCATGAAGCCTGTAATGCAGAAATGATGAAAGGAAAAGAAGCACAGAACAGATGAAATATAAGGGTAGGAATAAGGACATTCATTTATTTCCTTTAGATTTGAAGGCAGGAAGGCCAGGAGGAATGGCAAGAATCCAAACAATTAAATGTCACTGGTTTATTTGCCCTCAAGGCTATCAGTTTGGCTTGGGTAGTTTACACCAAAGAGAAGCATCTTTTCAGCCACCAAATAATGTCTTATTCCTTGCAGCTGGTTTGGAAAAAGGAGACTAAGAGAAAGTAACTGATTTGTATGACTGGGGCACAGAAATTGAAAAAGAGAAGATATACAGAAGTACAGACAATGGCCTTATAAAAATGAAAGAGAAAAGCTATCAGAACTAGTGTTATTGTCTAAAAAAAAATGGAAATAATAAAAGGAGACAAAAAATATGTCTCCTATTGCTTCTCTCCATCTGACCATTTACAAATAATTCCTATATAAATGTTTGCACTTTTCTGATCTATCACACCATATTCACAATTGATGCAAGGTGTTAACACTAAATGAAGCTCAGTACAGCTGTTGTTCTTTATCTTTCAGATGTGTCAGAATTGAAATATTTGTCTTTTGCTTTTCAACAAGCATTTTATAGAGTATTTTACAAGTATTTTATAGATCTTTTAAGAATAACAATGCAAGAAAATCAAAGTGAAAGCTAAAGCTGCTCTGAATAAACTATGGAAGGGCACCAAATCTTACCAAGATTTCAGTCTGAACTTTGAGTTATAGAAAAATAACTCCATCAAAAAGTTCCTTCATAAGCTGGAATCAGCATTGCACAGGAGAGTTTAAATTGGTTATAAATCAGATTTTCCTACTCTCTGCACTCCAGATTGAAAATAACATTGTAAGTGTTATATTGCTTTAACTTTTTTTGGTTTTTACGCAAGTAGTGGAATTGGAGAATTGCTGTTTCCTCACACAGCCGTAATTCCTTTCAAAGACACCACTGCTTCCAATTCCCTGTCTCTACACTTTCAAGCAATCTTTATGTTTATGAACAGATTAAAGTTCTTATTCTCAAAACTGTACTTTGTAAGTGTTCTTCCCAATTTTCCAGCTAGCAGATGATTAAGTTCATAAATATGAGTCATACAGCAAAGGAAAAGAGATGATGCCTGACTCCTAAATCAGGGCCTGACACCAGAACAGTTTGGATCACACGGCCTCACCACCAGCCCTTCCTAACCTAATTCTGCTGCTGATTTATGCCCACGCCAATATATCTGAACTTTGAAGGCATTTATTCACCCAGACATCAATAAACTTTGCTCATAAAAACACTGTTCTTTGGGAAACTCTCTTTATTTATAGACATAATTTATTTCTGGTGATGAAGAAATTTACTATTAATTATTCAAAAACTGAATTCACTCCACCTATTTTTAGGCTCTTCAAGGTATTGCCAAGACAGGATCCATCTCTTACAGTCCCTGCAAGTCTTTGCCATCCTCTTGGAATATACCTTCTCGCTAATTACAGAGTAAGTTTGTACAAACCAAATGTATAAATTGTCTTGATTAGGCACTCACAATTAAGTACAATGAATTTGATTACTTCAAGTATGTCCAAAAAGACAAAATGCAAAGACTTCATTGAAACAAAACCCACTCTCTACAGACAGCAAAACTTAATTTACTTCACATTTGGGAAGCCTATTTTCCAAAAAAAATCCAGTATCTACAACATCAGGCCCTTAAAATCATGTCCAAGGGACTCACTGTTTCTTCACTGCACCCTGGGGTGCAAATTTAATAGGCAAAAATTCCTATGTGCATATATATACACACACATATATCTAAGCATAAAACGATGAATGCTCATTTTAATACCCAGCTAGTTTTGCTTCACAGCTTTATCTGAAGAACCTGGAAGTGAGAAGCTTATACATATCTTCTGTCTGATTTATTTTTTATTAAGACACTGTTTAAGTATTTCAGCTCTTTCCTGCTTAATCCTAATCTATTTGGGAACAGAAAACCTATGTAAATTAACAACTACTTCCTCCAGGATAAGAGGACAGCCCTGCTCTAGGCCAGTTCCTTGCAGCACCCTACTGCCAAGAGCAGCTCCTATTAGTTTTTTCTCCAGAAGATCATTTACAACATTTAATTTCAAAGGAGCACCCAAAGCCTCCCCCTACAAAGCCCTTCCTGAGTGTGATGCACTCTGAAACATCCCCAGGGCAGGCACCTCCCATGGAATGCTCCTTGGTGTCAGTCACCCAAACTCCTCTTCTGAAGGGCCTCACCACAGGGAACAATTCCACTGACTACAGAACTAGTTTAAAATCTTATTTTCTAAAGTTAGCTGGGCTAATTCTCTACCAAACACACTCTAATATTCACAGGAATCACCACAATCATGACCAATGACCACTGCTGCTACTTCAAAGTGGAGGACAAGAAATCTGTTCCAGGAACTACAAACTACTCGATTTCTGTTCTGCCTCATTTGCTCTACAGGATATGTGCTTTATTCTTTCATCTCCAGCTCTTCTCTAGAATCCCAGGATAATTTCATGGAGAATTCAGTGCAACAGAGTTGTATTTCAAGACAGAATTTATTTTCACTACAAACCATCCAGAAACAAGTTTGATGAAGTTTCTGGATCCTCAAAATTTGGATAAATTTACAAACAAGAAACATGCAAAATCAATTCTCAAAAGTGTATTCATGCAAAATGCTCCAACAAAAATTTCCATCAAGTTCTACTGATTCCAGTTAGCATGCAGAGCTATAGATATCACCAATCATAACATTATCAGACTTAGAGACACAGCTGGATCAACTGCCAGAACTTCTGAATTTGGAAATCAAACACAGGCAGCAACAGCTTCATGGCTTTGGAGTTTAAAAAAATAAAGCAAATTCCAGAGGCCAGCAGCCGCCTAAGCAGACTATGTGTGTCCTACAAAAAAACTCAGCATTGCTACCAAATATAATTGCCAAATGTGCCAAAAGGGGGCAGCTGCAGTGGTGAGGCTCCAGGCAGCAATTATTTTTGTGTGTACTGAAAAAATAAAGATAAAAAGCAACACTAAAATATGCAATGAAGGCGAAGTGGAGAGGCAGGACATGGGAAAAAAAGCTAACTACTGTCAAAGATACACAATCACATCCTACCTTTTTAGACCCAACAACAAACTCACAGGGCAGTATGAGAGAAGAAGGGGGGGAAAAAAACAGAAAGGAACAAAACAGAAATTAGAAAGACAGAGAACAGAAAGAAAATTAACAGCCACATACACATACTGAGATCATCAACTTTGATAAATCAGGGCAGAAATCCCAGCTATGATACTGAGTAGAGAAAGACACATCTACAAACAGGGCCCTACATCCTCATCCCTCCACAGCATCAAATGATAATAAAAACCAGTATTAAGAAAGAAAGAACCTAAGACACAAACTGATGTAAACAACATTAAAATGAGCTTATCCAAGTAGATTTACAATCATATTTAAGTATGTTTATTTTTAGCTGAAAACAGAAATAAAATAGGAAACTTAAAACAAATGGGATTTTCAGTATTTCTGGCACATATGTTTCCTAGTTTTCAGTCTGTAGAACGTTTTTATCATCATGAGAACATGTGTTTCCATTGTTCTCCATCAATCTCCCAGCCTCTACAAATAGCTCTCAAGCGCAACTGATTTCAGAAACTTTTTCAATTATCCTTAGCAGCCCTGTTAGCACATAAATATTTTATCAAATTTACAGCTGAAGAAACAGAAATAAAAATAAATCAATCTGCCAAAATCCCTTCTTGGATGAATGTTCCAGGAATTAAACCAAGGTCAGCCTCTCAGTCTTACAATTTCTGTTTAACAGGACATTTCTTCAGAATATTTTAGGACTTAAGCCACTATTTTTCATACATAAAGTTTTCTACCAGCCAAAAAAATTTCTTCTACACACAGAATTCAGTGAGTTCATGTATGTTGTCATCTCAGTCAGTTCTGGGAATGTGCCTCCCCTGCTCATTACACAAGCAAAGACAAAGATCATCCTCACTTTGCCCAAGAATTACCTTATTTGAAATAATAATTCATCTTCCTAATTTATGAACTTTGCATCTAAAAAGAAGCCAATCAATTGCAATTATCATGCAACCAAGCCACTGAAAGTCTTCTAACTGTGAGGGTGAGGGAGAAGATCAGGTTTATATCTATAGCCCTGATCATCACATAAGTATTAACCTCAATACATGACCATAAAATACTTGGAGAAGAGTATCTTTTAAGATACAAACTATGTTCAATTGTTTTAATTAGTCTTCCAATCAGAATTACGTGGCCCATGTAAATTCTTAACATACTTTCCTTCAATTTATCATCCCAACAGCTCCAGGTTACAGCTGCACCACACATTTATTAGACCTTTGCTACACATTGCCATTTATCTCCAATTTTAAAAGTTATAGGAAAAGATATGCTTATTTAGCCTAAGTAGGCAGCCAGAACTACAGCAGCACACACATCTCTGTTACAAGGATAGAGTGTCTCTTCTCTGGCATCCATTTAATAGAGAACATTTGAGCTTTTTTAAGTAATTGGTTGCACACTGACTGGGAGGGAAGGATACATTATATACAAAAAAATGCAAATAGACAGAAAGTATATAAAAAAGATCAAGGGACTTTCTTTGCCTTTAACCCTTTAGAAATTTTCACCTGTTCTAGAAAAAGCTGTTTCATTTGCCTCAATATCTCAGGATCATCATGTTTTTATTTCTTTCTGTAAAATCATTATGCTGACAGACTCAAAACCAATAAAGTAGCAAAAGTTGTTCTACCAGAAGTTCTCATGCCCACTTCCTGCATTCAAAAAACCTTGAGCCCTCCCTGAAAAGAACTACACATCCAATTTTACAAAAACAGAAACTGATCTCTATTGAAGGCCCCTCCTAGCCCAGTCTCTCCCTGGTATGCAGTGCTTTCCCTTTATTAGTCAATCTGTCACTGCAGAAGGGAATGTGCAAAAATAAAATCCTGTGAACTGCAATCCAAGCAATAAAAAACCTCACAAGTAATAAAATGCAATGTTATCACCAGCTCACATCCAAAGACTTTGGCTTGAAAGTGAAAGTGAGTTTAATAAACTGATCTGAGTTTAACCTTATTCCATGGACCTGAGTTTCTGCTTTAGGAGAGGGCAGAGATGCATCAGGCTTCATGAAAGGTGCCTAGAAAGGTTCCTGTGCAGAGAAGCTAGAAATCTATTTTCCTTCAGCTTTCTGAAGTATTAATGTATAAATCCTAAGCTTTAAAACAATCAGAAGTACTAACTCCCCAGCAAAATAGAACTGAAGAACTTTCTCACTACTGAACTGAAAACTTAGAATATTTAACACCTTTTCCTTGAGCAGTTCAGTGCAGCAAACATTTCAAGTACATCCATTGATCCAGACTCACTGCAAACCTGTTTGGTATTCAAACCTCCCAGCAAGGGTGTGTGCAGAGCTGAGCCAGTGATTAACTCTGGATAAACCCCTGTGTCCACACAGGCAGGGTCACACACCTTCCATTCTGCAAAGAACTGAAGCATCCCACTGAATCTGTCTGAACTCCTCACTGCAACAGCATCAAACACCTGCTTGGAGATGTGTGGGCACACTCTGCTGTCCCCACCACTTCAGACCTTCACAAGGAGTATTTCCCACTAGTTACAACACAGCCACTGCTCAGAAGTAAGTCATTTATCTGAGACCGATTTCCAAATTACAATTTTTTAGAAGACACAGCTGAACAGCAAAATCAATTTTGATTTTGAGATTCTTGGCCAACCATTGTAATTTTCTACCTATTTGGAAGAGGAAATTTTGATTACATTCAGCCAAATTTAATTCAAACTGAGTAAGTAAGGACAAGATTCTAAAAAGGCTTGTCCAGTCTACAGAACTTTACCACCCATGTACAAAAGGCAGTACCATAGTAATTCATATTGATAACTGAATAATAGTGCAGGGACAAACCAGGGACCAACAAGTCAGTTCAAGTGCTCACCAAAGAGGAGCAGGGTATTAATGGTAGCAAGCAACCCCAGATAATTTAACAAAAGGCTTCAAACTAATTAGAAACCAGGAACACTTTCCTCCTGTTTCCAAGGCCAGGACTAACTCTGCAGGCAAAGCAGATTAATGTGATCTAAAAGCTTCACAAACCTGCCTGGACTCCTCTGAGCTTTTACACACACTAATAACCTCTGCTGGCATCCCTACAGTACAACACAGATGTCAGCACTGCTATTTCCACACACAGCCTGAGCTTTGATAGGGCTTCCCCACCTCTGTCTTTGCCAGGACAAAAGGTGGTTGCTTCCACCCCCTGGATTTGACTTCAAACAGCAGAGTCAAACACATTTTGCACCTGCCTGTAGCTGTCAAGCCAGAATTACTTATCCCTTGCACAGGAACTATGCAACACTCAAATCTGACAGATGAGCATGCAAATGAGGAGGAGGGGAAAATGGGGGGAAAAAACTCTAACATACAAAAAAACAAACAGGTAGCAAAACAAGACAGGTAGAAAGTGATAATAAATAATTACATAAAAGAAAGAAGGACAGGGAAAGATGCTGGACTTCACCATCAAAATAAAGTCATTGTCTCATGGAATGAAAAAGTAGAAGTTTAAGGGGAAGAAATACAGTAAGTAGGATTAGTCAAATACTACTCAACATGATATTAAAAATAGTTTCATTGATGCTAACTGAATTTTTTTATTAATACTGTATATCTAAAAAACAGGGAAGTTTTCCAGCAAAAAGTCTCATTACAGCAGCATCTGTCAAACCACTCCTGTGACTTCTTCCTGCTGTCTGATGAGCTTCATCAATTAAATGTATATATATAAACAAGCTCAGAACATCAAACACGGTGAGACTACACATTAAATTCTCTTAAAACTACAGCAAGCAGACACAGAAAGATCAGAGCACAGCCTCTGCTGGAACAAGGCTCACTTTGTCCTTTCTAATAGGCTTATCCTAAAGGCTACACCTAGTATCCCATCCACCAAGTGCCACAGAGGTGTTTTTTTAAGATCTGAGAGCTGACAAAAGTAGCTGCTTACCTACTATCGGTGTCCAGACCTACAAAATCCTTCTTCTCAAAAGGAACACAGAGGAGGGGGATCTTGTCTCCAGACTTATCAGTGGCTCTGTCGAGGCGCTTGGACTCCAGCACTATGAAGAGGGACTCGATGAAATCTTCTATTCTCTTCTCCACAGTTTCACACTCCTCGTAACTGGGATAAAAGGCCACGTCTGTGCGGGGCTGCTCTGCAATCTCTCCTTGAAGCCCGAAGACAAACAACCGGGAATCATAGAGAGTAGAGCCATACATTTCCTTCTGCACGTGGAATTTTTCAAAAGTCTGAGGCCATTCCTTGGCTGAAGAACACTCTGTGATAGTGATCAGCCCCACGACTTTGCGGTGTGTCTGAAAATCCCCCCACTCGTTGTTCTCTGGGGGGTAATGGTGCCTGTAGCGGATGTAGAGCACTCGCTGCGAGTCGCGCACGTTGACTTGGCTCACGGCTGAAATCCGCTTGTAGATCCTGAAAAAGCTCTCTTCAGGGACAATGCCAATGGGCTGAACCACCACCAGGAGGGTCTGATGATCCTCAGCACACTGCATGTAGTCAGGAACACTCATTTTGCATCAGCTGCAGGCTAGTGAAAGAAAAACGTGTATTATTTTTTAACGTTCAGAAGGACATGGGGTTGCTGAATCAAACCAGGGCTTTGATGCTAAACACTTCTGCATCCTGAATATAAGTGCTCCAATGCCACTATTCGCTTCATTATTTTACTAAATATTCAACCATGCAACCTACTGATGTCACACTGTGCATAAGGAGTACTTTTAGTCACCTATCAAATAAAATTTTGTAAATAAGAGTTTTCCAAGTGTACACTCCTGTGCAATGACACAAGCCAGCTCACACAAGTCTCTATCACAGCCACTGGGCAGAAACATCAGCTTAGGAGAGCCTGTCAGACTCAGCCTCTTCAGCACCATTTTCTTGGGGAAATAGACAAAATTGTGTGGGGCGAGATGTAAACAGGCACCAAATGGGGATCACCGAATTTTACACATCTGTCAGTACTCGCACATGGCCAGAAGAGGAAAATCAGGACCAGAACACCTATTTTGGGGAAAAACAAAGTCTTGCTTTCTCAAAATACACATAGGTAAGGACCAGGCAATGTTTCCTGCCTTTACATTTAAGTATTTACAATCCCTTTTCTCCTGAGCTCTCTAAAATCAATTACTGCACTGCAGCTAAGTCTTGAATGAAGATGCACATCTCTGAGTTCTTTCATGTCTGAGACATCCTGGACCCCACAGATCCCTTTGTGAATTTCAGCTCAAAAGCCCTGAATCGTAAATACCACCAAACAAAACCACAAACAAACCAAACCTTCATAAAAACAAACACACGGTCAAAACAAAACAAACGCAGCCCAGCTTTGACACGCAGCCCAGACTTGACACTATTGTTTTTACAAGCAGAACGACGAGTTCCGAGCCCACGGGGTCACAGGTGACAGACAAGCAGCTGCCTTGACAAAACTGCAGAACTACGGACTGTACATCTTCCTTCTCCCACCGCACTGCCCGGGGTCTGCCCAGCAGCCCCATTCCCAGGGAGCAGCCCCATTCCCAGGGAGCAGCACCATTCCAAGCGGAGCAGCCCAATTCCTAGCAGAGCAGCCCCACTCCCAAGGGGGCAGCCCCATTCCCAGGGAGCAGCACCGTCCTGACACTTCCCCCGTCAGAGGCCGCAGCGGGTGGGAGCTTCCCCCTTTCCTTGTCCCCGGGCATTTGCCGATTTGGGCCGGCCAAGTTTAGCAGGGAAAACGAATAAACCGCAGAAGAGCCAAGCGCAGCAGAGGCGCACACCCCCCTGAGCCCCGTCAGGAGCAGCGAAAGGCGCGGGAGAGCTGCTCTGGGGACAGCGGCTGCCGGGTGGTAACCGGGGAAGGGGCACTGACAGCCTGGGCAGGAGCCGATCCTTGGGCAGAGGGGGCGGGCGGTAAGCGGGGAGGGGGAACTCACAGCCGGGACAGGAACCGCTCTATGACGGGGGGACGCAGCTGCCGGGGGGTAAGCGGGGAAGCAGCACGCACAGCCAGGACAGGGGGACGCGGCACTCACAGCCGGGACAGGAACCGCTCTAGGACGGGGGGACGCGGCTGCCGGGCGGTAAAGCGGGGACGCGGCACTCACAGCCGGGACAGGGGGACGCGGTTGCCGGGCGGCAAGCGGGGACGCGGCACTCACAGCCGGGACAGGAGCCGCCCCTCTCCCGCCGGAACTGACGGCAATGGCCGCTCCGCCCCGCATGCGCGGCGGGCCATGGCGGGAGAGTCGTGAGGGAACGGGGCGATTCTCCGCCGTCGCCCGCGGTGCCGCTCCCTGGGCTGCCACGGGGTCTGGAAGCCTCTGCCTGTGAACACGAGGCATTCCTCCAAGAAGAACGCGTTAAAATGAGTGGATAAATGACTGATACAACTGAATGGTAAATTTCAGCCGACCGTGTATGAAAACTTGAAGGGCTCTAGCCCTTAGAGGGAAGTGAGCCTTCCTGGCATTCCCAAATCCCGAAATTGGTCTGGTGTCATAGAACCATCCAGTCCAACTGTCAGCTACTGTCACTGTAACCCCTAAACCACACCGCCAGACTCAAATGCCTCTCAAACCCTTCCAGGAATGGTGATTCCACCACTGCCCTGGCCAGTGTATTCCAATGCTTAACCACCTGAACAGTGAAAAATATTTTTTTCTAATATCTAATCTGCATCTCCCCTGTCTTAGCTTAAGTCTGTTTCCTCTGGTCCTCACACCATTGGCACAGCAAAAGAGGCCGGCCCCAGCTCACTACAAGCTCCTTTGAGGTAGTTGTAGAGAGCGATGAGGTCCCCTGTGAGTCTCCTGGAGAAGAGAGAGATCTTCCTCTGAGAGGATTTCTCAGTCATGTAGCTTAAATGGCAAAATCTTGAAAATTCTGGAAGTACAAAAACTCTGAAAGTGTGAGCCTCGTATGCGAGTTCAGGTGAATTTCTGGTGAAGGATGTGGGAACCTTAATGATGTTCAGTGAAGCCAAGGGCAAGATGCTGCACCTGGATGACCAATCCCCGATACCAACACAGGTTGGGGAATAGGTGGATTGAGAGCAGCCCTGCCAAGAAGGACTTGGGGGTGCTGGTGGATGAAAGGCTGGATGTCAGCTGGCCACATGTGCACTTGCATCCAGAAAGCCAAACATGTCCTGGGCTGATCCCACAGTGTGGGCAGCAGGTGAGGAATGGATTCTGCCCTTCTGCTCCATTCTGGTGAGACGTCACCTGCATTTCTCCATCCAGGTCTGGAATCCCCAGCACAAGAAATACTCATGGACTTCTTGGAGCAGGTCCAGAGGAAGCCAAGGAAATTGTCAGAAGGCTGAAGTGTCCCTCCTGTGAGACAGCCTGAGAAAGTTTGGGTTGCTCAGCTTGGAGAAGGGTCCAGGGACACCTTATTGCAGCCTTTTATAAGGGGCAATGTCATGACTTAAAGTAGTGGCACTCCAACAAAACAACTTCAATAGAACGCAGTGTTTGAAAAATTTGGATGAACAATTGCATTTAGGTAGAATCATGGAATCATTTAGGTTGGAAAAGACCCTTAATATCATCAAGTCCAACCTAGTACTGCCAAGGCCATCTCTGAACCGTGTCCCTGAGAGCCCCAGCTACATGTCTTTTATATCCCTCATGGGATGGTCATTCAACCACTTCCCAAGGCAGATGGTTCCAATGCTTGACAACCTTTTCAGTGGAGAAGTTTTTCCTAATATACAATCTAAACCTCCCCTGGCACAACTTGAGACCATTTCCTCTTGTGCTGTCACTTGTTACTTGGAAGAAGAGATTAACCCTCATCTGGCCACAACCTCTTTTCGGGTCTTCTCAGCCACTATGGCACAAGCTGTGGGCTCCAGGCAGGTCTCTCTGCTCTCCTCAGGTTTCCCCAGTTTGGGAGATATGAGGGAAAAACAACAGCATAAAAGGAACTGAACAAGCTTTAGCCTTGACCTTCAGTTATCTTCCAAAAAATGGACAACATTACCAGAGGGAAAGGAGCTGGAGAGATGCCAACACCAGCTGGCCTCAGAGTCTCAGACAGAGGCTGACCAACCCCAACAGCAGCCCAGCCTTAGGGCCAGAGAGGGGTGGAGTGTGCTCAGCCCAGTCACTCACAGACTCCTGAGAGGAATGACAGATTTGTCTTTACAAACAAGCAGTGGATCTGCTAGTAGATAATAATAGCACTGAGAGATAAAAGAAACAATAGGAAGGATTCCACTGATTGATGAATGGAAAAGAAGATATTTGCCTTTACAAACAAACTGTAGGTTTGCTGATAAATG
>JBBMKD010000102.1:147386213-147397134 GCA_037834095.1 Argya squamiceps
CCCGGCAGAAGGCGGGTCCCGGTGCTGTAGGGAGCTGTAGTCCCGGCAGAAGGCGGGTCCCGGTTCTGTAGGGAGCTGTAGGGAGCTGTAGTCCCGGGCAGGAGGCGGGTCCCACTGCTGTAGGGAGCTGTAGTCCCGGCAGCCGCCGCCTACAGCTCCCGGCGGGCCGTGCCCGCGCTGCCGCGGGGACGGGCTGAGATGGCGGCGGCGCGGCTGAGCGGCACCGAGAACCGTCTGGTGTCGCTGCCCCTGTCGCGGATCCGCGTCATCATGAAGAGCTCCCCGGAGGTCTCCAGCATCAACCAGGACGCGCTGTTCCTCACCGCCAAGGCCACGGTACCGGCTCGCCCTGCGCTGCCCTCGGGCCCCCCGCGCCTCCCCTTCCCCGGCTGAGGGGCCTCTGCCTTCGGAGCGCTCCCGCGACCCCGAGCCGGGCTCCCGATTCCCTTCTCTGTCCGCATCCCGAGACTGAGCTGACCTTAAAGCTGCCCCGAGAATGGTTTGTGTTGGAACCTTAAAGAGCATCTGTTCCCAAACCTGCCATGGACAGGGACACTTTCCACTATCGCAGGTTGCTCCAAGCCCCGTCCAGCCTGGCCTTGGACACTTGGAGGGATGGGGCGACCACAGCTTCTCTGGGCTGCCTGTGCCAGGGCCTCACCACTCTCACAGGGAGCGATTTCTTCCTAATATCTGATCTAAACCTATTTTTTCTCAATTTGAAGCTATTCCCCCTTGTCCTGTCATGACATGCGCTTCTAAATAGTCTCTCTCCATATTTCCTGTAAACTCCCTTCAGATACTGAAATGTAATGAGTCTCTGCACTGAGTGCCCAGTGTATGTGCAGTTAAGTATGGTCCTTCTACCTTTAGATAGAGATCAACGATCTGTGTGAGTTCTTAGTCTGACTACTCATTTTTGTTTCAATTTTTTAGGAGCTTTTTGTTCAGTATTTGGCTACATACTCCTACAAACACGGCAGAGGGAAGGAGAAGAATGCTCTGACTTACACTGACCTGTCTCATACAGCAGAAGAATGTGAGACCTTTCAGTTCCTTGCAGGTATTGATAACACAAGGGTAAATTCAGTGTCTGCTTTGGAAAATGAAACCTTGCTCTTAATGCCCTGTTTTGTGAGGACCCTGTTCTCCTACTGGTCGTTGATCTCCTGCTTAGCCTTCAACTGGAACTCACAAACTACCTCCCTAAAAACATTTCTTTGTGAATGGGGACTTTGCTGCTGCCTCTAAATGATGCAGTTACACTGTATCGAGTTCTCAGGATATTGTCTTAAGCATTTCTTAAAGTCCAGCAGTTCCATCTGAAAGCTTTCAGTCTGTGAAAGAAGTTATGTGGACCAAAAATGACACATAGGAGCCTGTAAGTTTTGAGAAAAAGCGCTTCATCATATGGTCCTTCTATGCTTTTAGATATATATGTATACACACATTTTTACTGATACTTGGATTTTATGTTAATGGCTTGACACTTGAGCACTCTGTTTTACATCAAATAATTGACATCAGCAGGCAGTAGAAGTTGCCAGTAATTAGTCATGAAATAGAGTCCTTATCTTTGGTTACTTGTACCATGAGTGGGTAACTCCCTCCTGCTCTTACAGCTGTGTGTGGGTCAGGCTGACTTACCTGGTTATTTACCTAAGGTTTGATAAAAATATTAATATATCTTTTTTGACTTAATTTCATTAGTGGTTTGGATGCAACAGTATTAATGAGGCAATGCAATATTTAAATGGACTATAAAAGCAATAATTTTCCCTTTCAGATATCTTGCCAAAGAAGATCCTAGCTAGCAAATACCTAAAAATGCTTGAAAAAGAGAAGCAAGATGGAGAAGTGAGGGAAGATGATGAGGGTGAGGAGGAGGAGGATGAAGACAAAGCTGTTGGTGACAGCGTTGGATCTTAAGGCCAATGGAGAATTGTTTCATACTTGATCCGTTTTCTGTCGTATAAAGGATGTTATTTTTGTGACTGAGAATCCAGATGCTGGATATATTTATACACTGAGCCATCTGCTTTTGCTTTAAGAAGTTTAGAAATTGAACTTTATACTCGTTGGAGAATGGAATTCTTCCTTCAGAAACACAGCAGGGGTAGGAAGAGACAGTGCAAACCTGACAGCAGAGCTTGGTCAGATGATTTGAAATGAATTTGTCAGACAATCATTATCCAAATTTAAAATTTCTTACAAGCAGCTTTCAGTTCAAAAGCTCCCAAAGTGGACCAAGTCCATTAAAGAAGTCTGTAAAAACAGCCAAGTGGGCACCCAAATGGGAGAGGAGGAGATCCATCCCAAGAGCTAATGTGGTTCTGCACCTGTGGTGGTAAATGGGGTAGAAAATTATGTAAATGTGTGCATCTAGAACCCTTTTCTTGAATGAACTCCACTTCTGCAGTTTCTCTTGCCAAAATGCACATTGAAGTCTGTTAATTGTGGGTTCTTGAGAATGAGCAGCTCCTTTACCATGTGAGTTACAGAGATGGATTTTTCATTTGGTTTTGGTTTGGTTTTCTTTTTTTTTTTACTACAGAAATGGCAACCGTCCTGTGTAGAACTTTACATGCAACTTTTTAAAATAAACGTTTTGTATGAAAACTGACAATGAATGCAGAAACCTCCTGTAGTTCTTTCAGTTTCAGTCAGTGTGGGAACGTTTGCAGTGTCATGGTCAGTCTGAGAGAGAGAGGTGACTGAGATCTGTCCCCAGGGGTGAAAAATGCCCCAGGTAAGCACAGGAATGTTAACACACAGAAGCTCCCACTCCAAAAAAGCTGGGCAGCAAATCAGTCAGGAATTTGTGTCAAGCAACACCCTAATTTGGAGGGCATGGTAAAGAGTTACCAGAACTGAACAGCTTCTCGTGGGTTGAAGGTACAACCACACTCAAATTCTCCTAAAACACAGCAGGGAGCTCCAGCCTATCCACAATCCAGCACATTCCATATTCTAAGAAAGCCAAATGGAGCTTAGGCAGGTAAGACCAGGGGCTGGCAGAGCTGCTGAGCCACACCAGAAATGCTCCTGCTGTTTTAACAGATCAGAGGATGCTGTGCCGTAAAAAATTTCCCTGAAGTTGCCATAAAAGAAAATCATCTTGTACCCGGAATGCTGCAGTGAGTACTGAGTGGAGCTGGGGGGAAATGCCTAAGTGGGCGAAGGCAGAACTAAACCATTGTCCCAAGAGCTGGTTTGTGCCTTTTTTTGTGTGTGTGTGGTTTTTTATTTTAATATTAAAAGTGCATGGAGATATGTGGGAAACTGAGTGTGGAATGCTGTTCATGGGGAGGGGGGTGCCAGTTTTTTGGGAAAGAAAACAAGATCCACCAGCACAAAATTGCACAGTGATTCTGTAGCAGAAATAGGGATGAGGGCAACAAGCAAATACCTGAACCATGGATGGGTCACAACCAAAGAGAGGAACATCCTCAAACAGCCCTGGCAGGGGTCTGGCCACAGCCCCATCCCCACCCCTGCACCCTGGGGAGAGGAGGCAGGAGGGAAAGAGGAAAAAGGGAATGGGAAAGGGGTGGAAGATGTTTTAATTTTTTACTTCGTTTCTCACCATTTAATTCCTCCTAATTTGTCAGTAAATTATATGATTTTCCCTCTGGTCACATCTGTTTTGCCCATGACAGCAACTGCTCAGTGACCTCCCTGTCTGTACCTCAACCCTTGAGCTTTTTAATCCTATTTTCTCCCTCTGTCCAGACTGCATCATTTAACAGGAACTTTCTCAAAAATGACCAAGTATCTTGAACTGTTTAAGGTGGTGTGGGATTTTAGGCAGTAGAACATAGGCCAGGGGACACTTTCCAGGAATATTATTATTATTATTAACATATTAATATCTTTTTCCCCTTACAACACCAGTTTGTGAGACCCCTCCCCACTCCAGCCAATGCTGCTCAAAGGATATGAAATTTCCTAAACTTGCCAAAATAACAAAAGAACTGTGGTTACAAAGTATAATTCACCACATTTCTTCCCTCTTAGAAGTTTCCTGTGGGATGATGAACATACTCTGTGAATTCCTGAGCCCAGAAGAATGTGCACACCCTTCTGGATTCACTCATCCAGAATCCTCGATGGGGACTTCAGAGCTGCCAAAATTTGCCACAGCCCTCTCCAAGGCCCTGCATCTGCCAAAGCTTGTTGCCATCAACCCAGTGAAGGGTTATTTGTTTTCCCCAAGAGCCTGACACAGAGCAAAACCTGATCCAATTCCAAGTGGTGTTTCAAAAGACAAAAAAACAGGGAAAAAACCAAAAAGAGGACACGTCTCTGACAGTATTTCGTATTATTGAGTAAAACCAATCTGTCTTTGCAGGTTGGGCTGCCAGAGGAAGCTCCTTGGCATCCTTGCAATTCTGTTGGATGCTTTATAGTCACCACCAGGTGCTACATTTTCTTCATTTAAAAACTGATTATTGTAGAGATTCACTCAGAAAGAAGAATTTAAAAAATCATCTTTCAAACCCAAGTCCAGGATTACAACTTGAGAGCAGTTAAAGCAGCACAGATTGTCTCTGGCTGGGCACAGAGTGGGTTGGCAGCACAGGGAAACATCCAAACACAAACAAGGGGAGAAATGCAAGGGAGGGCAATGGACCAGAGATTTTGGCAGAGTCTCACAGTAACTGTTGAAAATAGCCAAATATTAAATGAAAAGGCATCAAACAGTATCTTGTAAAGATGAGGAATTTTATTTTATTGACGTACTATGAGGCAAAACAAAATCGACACCATACAAAATAACTTTATAAAATATCATTCACATCATTATTTTGTCAGGAATTACAGCATTCTGAGCTTGTTACAAGTCTTATGTTTTGAGGTGAAAAACACTATGCTAAATCTTTAGTATTAGTTGTATATATACAGTAAGAAACCAGAACAGAACCTGTTAGGTTTTTCATGACTTTATTGCAAAAGTAGTGCAAACTATTTTACCTTGCAAGCTGTAAAACAAACTTGGAAAAGGACCCACCTAAGCTTAAAAACATGACAATAAATGCTCAATTTCACAGCCTTTGAAGCTTCCTTCAACAGTTCTCAACAAAAATTCCCCATCTCTGCACATTTTTGGATTTTCATTGACTCAGAAATGAAGGAGTAGAGGAGCAGGCAGAGAACAGGAGGGTCCTGCTCCAATGTGGGGCACTGCTCTTACCCATGGATTTGGGGAATCACCCCCAAACACCCCCCAATGGGGCAGGTTTGGTCACCGTGTGCCCCCATTAATCAACTGCCCCTTTCCACACTCGTATTTGAGAAAAGAGTCAAGAAAGCAGAACGAGCCAAAAAAAAAACCCCAACAAACCATAATTAAAAATTAGGAACATGTATTGTCTGTTTTAGGAATATAGTATCCTTTTCCTCCTTCTCCTGAAGTCTATAAAGCGGATTTCCATGGTCCCCCTCCCCATGTGTGCACACTGCAGGGCACATCCCATCCCAAACTCCTGCATGATCCCAAGGCAGGATACTACATTCTGCAAGATCCAGAGAAAACAACGGCCTAAAACACTACTGGGGTCCCCCAAAGCAAACAGGTAGCTAAGTCATCTCCTAAAAAACCAGAAAAGCAAACAAATGCTACATGAAAAATGTTGAAGAAACAAAATGCAGCATATTCAGGCTCTTTTTTTAATTTTTTTTTTTCTTGAGGTACCTATATAAATATTACCTTCTGCCCAAAGTACGATTGGTTTTGTTAAAAAACTGAAGTCCTTATCACGAGCCAATTGCAGGGCAAACATTATTACTGAGAAAGTGCAACCATGCTGATCATTTATCTGCAGCATATTAAAGGATGATTAGGCTTTAGAAAATATAGCTTAAGTCTAGACCTGATGGAGCAGTTTTATAAAAACACTGAACAGAGGCATTTTCCTTTTGTTTGAGTCTCTCTGCAACAGAAAGCCTTAGGAAACAGCTTGGAAGTCCTGCCATGATGGAATGTCAGCACTTTTACAATCCCATATACAGATTTTTTTTTTCTTTTAATATTTAAACTAAATACAATTTTACAGCAATTTCCCCCTCTGTAGTAGGTACTGGTAGAAAGTGGATTTTTAAAAATTCTTTTAAACTTCAAAAAATGATAGCGTATCACAACTTAAAGCTTTCTGAAAAGGAATTCTTTTTCGCTAAAAAAGGTTCACATAGTAGAAAAAGCACATAGTTGTAAACTGTTACATACAAAACTGTGGAAAGGTCAATGATGTTTTATTCCCTCACCCTTACACGTGTATCCCCTCCTTTTGTATTTACATACATACACATATACACACAAAGTCATGTGCTATGTGCATATACAGAGACACAGAGATGTAGAGATCTGGGATCAGGATTAAACATTTCCAAAACCTTCTTTATTGGGTATTTCTCTTTGCCTGGGTCAGCTGTGATACTTTCATTTACAACTTGCTAGACCGAAAAATATTTTCAAATTCAGTTTTTTGTGGCATGGTTAAAAACCATTTGCTGTTTTTAATCAGGAAGATGAGTTTTGATTGTTGTGCACTGGGGAAAAAAACACAAAGGCACAAAGAATAGAACTCAAATCCAAGACTGTTGTCTCGGAACAGGAAACCCAAGGGTTTGGGCTGTGGATGGGGTTGGTTTGGTCGCCTTTGCCAAATCTCCTTGACAATTTGAGTAATTAGCACCCAACTGGTTACATGAGGTAGATCCAAATTGGAAAAAAAAAATAAAAGCAAGCTGGGTCCCCAACACTTTTTTTTTTTTGCCTCTATTTAAAATGTTTTAAGGATCCTATGTCAGTCATAAGAAGTGGAAGTGATGGCACCTACCCGAAGCAAGCGCGGAATTCAAGAATGGCTTTTTTTGGGATGTAAAATTTGAAGTGTTAAATCCCAATCCTCCTTCAGGCAGAGATTTGCTGGCAGGGGGAGGGAGGAGAATATGTCTGACAAGGACAACAAAAAGCTGGGATTTGGGAAAGCCTGTTTGGGGTTGGCTGCCAGAGGAATGCCCAGGCAGCACCCAAAGAGGCATCACAGTACAGACAGCTACAGGTGTCCCTTATTTCTCAGCTCAGGAGAGCACTGCCTTTACTAACACTGAAGCTCTACAGGAACACCCTCCTGTCATCAAACAGTATTTTTGCATACTCTGAGAGAGGAATCTGACACATTTATCATTTAGTTAAGGCTTAGTTTAAAGTGGCGTGGCCACACAGCATCACACAAGTGCTCACCTACGGCAGCGAGAGAAGCAATGGATCAATTCCACCCCCTGTGAGCCCCCAGCACTGCCAAGTGATGCCTCCAACCTCCACGGGAAACCCTCCAGAGAGAGCTGAGGGGAATTCTGGCCCAGGTTTTCTATTACAAGTGCTACTCTCACCCAGCCAGCACTAATCATTTCAATACTGCAAGCAGGAGACAGTTTCCACAGAGATGCAACACACACAAAACTACTCAACACACATTTAGTACCACTTGGAACAACCTTAACATCATAACTTTTTTCTCTTTTTCTAAAAAAGAAAAAAAAAAAAAAAGAAAAAAAAAAGAAAAAAAGGAAAAAAGCAAACTTTAAATGGTCATTTTGATTGGAGGGAACATTTACAATATGAAGCTTCTGGATTGATTTTTGGTTCTTTTTTTTTTTCAGTTATTTTATAAAAAATAATTTTTTAAAAAAATTTGAAACTATTAAAACAGAAGATTAATAAAACCTTAGCAGATAAAGTCAGTTAATTTTGCAATGTACCAAAATTAAAGCAAAAAAAAAAAATAGATTTAATCAATACATTCTGTTTTCCATCTCACCCTCCCAAGATCAAGTCAACCACTCTGCTGCACAGAAATCTGGGGCTGGATCTTTACTTATCAACTGCCCTAAATGCTGAAATCTGTGTGATTGTACAACTAATAAAATACTGCAAAAGCCAGGGAAATTGTGCTTGTTATTTCCAGCCAAATACTGCCTTTGTATCTTTTAGACAACCTATGCTTGTCCCGTGTCCTGTCACACACACAGACTTAGAAAATCTAAACTTTACCAACAAATTACAGAAAGGAAGTGGTAACACTCCTCAGGACAGCACAGAACTTTGCCAGATGTAATTCCTCATTGCACCTCACTGAAAATTTGATTTTCCAAGATAAATCTAAAGCTTACTTCTTAAGGGTTTTTGATGGCTTGTTTAGTTGGGTTTTTTTCTGTTATTTTCTTTAAAATGCAATTACCAAGTTGTCATTTGTAAATGAGATGAGCAACTGAAGGGCTCAGTCATTAAGTTTCATGAGAAAATATATCAGGAATGACAAAATTTGGGTCAAATCCTTGGTTTTTAAGAGCATAGAAACAGTGCTATAAAACAGGGAGGTTTGAGCACCTCACAGTTGATGCAGAACTTTGGTGAAATCTAAATTCACTGCATGTCATGTTGGTACATGAGAGGTCTGATCCAACCCACAGCAGCTGAGGTTTTTGGGGTGCCCATAAACTCCAGACAGGATCTGCTCTGAGTCAAGTACATGTCAGGCAAAAATGTGCAATTTCACAAAAACTGGCACAGGTGAAGCATCCTCCATTCATGGCTTCAAAACCACGAAAAACTGATAAATACAGAAAAGAGTCCACACTATATTTTTTCTTTTCTGACAAGAAATCTAACCTAACAAAGCAAACACAAACAGCACCAGCCAGGGATTAGAGACTCCCAAGCTTGCCTTGCTGACCTGTTCACCATTCATGCTTGCCAAGCACACTCAAAAAACCCCATAAAATGACCAGAAAAGTCTAAATTTATATTTTGGGGACAACTCCTAGCCTTGCTCCCGGGTCAGACAGTATCTGCAATCCCTGCTGATGAGCAGAGAGCAGCTGTTCCAGCAGGTGGTTTAGTTGTGCTTTAAGAAGGAAGGAAAAAACCCCAAAAATTAGTCTGTGGTTCAACAGCACATCCAAAATGTGGGGGAAAAGTACAACTAAAACCCGTGCACTGCTGAGAACCCTGTGGAAAAGATTATTCCCTTTGATACAGAACTGCCAAGCAACCCAAGGCTCCTCAAACCACACAGGGAGGTTGGTTGGTGGAAGAGCAGCCACAGGCAAGTTTATGACGGATCTGCTGAGGCAGCACATGGACAAATCCCACAGGAATTGCTTTTTTGGGGGATATTTAGGTGGGAAGAAGGAGCAGCCACAGCCTGTCTTTGGTGCTGTGGGTCTGTAGTGCTGCCACAAGCAGAACTCCCACAATGAACTGCCAACCTCTCATCCCTCCAGACCCAGCAGCACTCCTGTCCCTGCCCCAGCCAAGTCAGAGCTCCCTGACACCACAAATGGACTTGGGGAGCTCCCTGCCAACCCTCCCCAGCTGGGATGGGGCCAGCAGATGGGTGCAGGGTGGAGGATTCCTGAGGGGCACTTGCAGGGAAGCCAGAAGGAAAACTAAGAATTAAACTGTCACCTTAACAAGTGCTTAAATTGGCAATTCTGCAAGGAAATGTCTCCCCTCACCTCCTCTCACATTTCCCCAAGGGTTGGGGTCTTTCTTTTCTCAAGGGCATGAGCAGCACCCAGCACAGAACTCCTTCACTCCTGAAACTTCCTGATGATCCTGGGTCTGCCTTGCCTGGAAAACACAAAACTCTGCTCCCATCAATGACAGAGGAGCTGTTCAGCATCTCTGCACAGTGCAAGCCCTGCCAGCAATAGTGTCCACGATCTGCAGTGCACAATGTAGTGAAACTTCTTCTCCAAAGCAGCCATTTACCCTGCACTTCACACCTTTGGGGGGGCTTTGTTATATCATGACTGAGAACTGAACCAAACTGACAGGATTTTACCCCATTCAGCTATTAATGAGCTGATTTATAATAGTCTATTCAGTCACTTGCAAGATCTGGGTTCCAGAAAGTCAGGACATCAGCAATCCTCCTGCCATGGATGAGCTTCCTTAGTGTCTAGACCCAGAGATTAAGGGAGGGAAATTGCAGGGAGCCCAGAATCCCAGGAAACTCACTCTGATAGGCCAAAATCCACAGCAGAAAGCCCAGTTATCTGTAAATAAAAATCAACTTTAACACTGCTATGAAACCACACCAGCACACTGTGCTCCAATAGGTATTTCTGTCAGCAGAGTGGCTTGTTCTGAGATGAGGAAGCCTGTTTGGAATAATTGTAAACAAAATCTGATGTATTAACAGAGTTTTCTACAGTTTCATTTCAGGTCACTTAAAGCACCCTCAGTCCACATGCACTTATGTCAAAGGTTGAGTTTTGGCCAAAGCTTTGCACAGAACTGACACTAAATAGTCCCCAGATGAACACACTCAGGTTTGGGGTTGGTTTTTGGTGTTTTGGTTTGGGTTTTTTTCCCCACATTTTAAAGTTTATGATTTTCTGAGCAGGGAATAAAGTATTTTCATTCTTTCAGTTGCATGTCAACTTATCTAAAAAAGACATTAAAAATAATCCAATACCTATTTTTTGCCTCAGACTCAAAATATATTTTGAGCACCTTCATGTCATTTGCAGAGAAAACCTGACATTTTCTGGCCAGCAGGTAAAGTACAGAAACATTTTTCATTTGGAAAACAACAGTATAGAAACTCAAGTGAAGGGACAGGTCACAGAGGGAGCTGCTGCTATGGAGTGACCCTGACCAGAGGCAGATGTGCCACTTGCCAGGTCTGGTTGATGCCTTAAGTCTTAACTTTCATGTTTTCCAGATTCTGTACTGCATCAGTATGTAACTCTGAACTTCATATGAAGTGTTAGCAAGTTCTCCCCACAGAGCAGTCAGACAAAACAGCTTCAGGCCCAAAAAGTATAAACAACAGTGAATTGAGGAGAGCAGTCTGGGATGATGGGACTCCATAACCTGAAGCTGTAATTGGACAATTAACCCCAATGT
>JBBMKD010000102.1:147397234-147448212 GCA_037834095.1 Argya squamiceps
AAGTGTGAAAACTCATGGCTCATTGTCCATCTTGGGTGTAGCCTTGGCTGGAACCTTCTACTGCCCAAGGTGTATCCTTTGAAGGCCTTTTAATAAATACCTACTTTATTCCTATAACACTGTCTGGCCTCTGCTCTAGGCAGCCTCTCCAGGCATCATGGTACCCTCTCAGTACTCAGAGATGCCTCTGGAAGACACAGGGAAGGCTGAGCAGCCACCCAGGATCACAGTATGGCACTGCCACTTCCCAGTAAGGAACAGACCAGGACAAATCCAGTCCCTCTGGGAGCATTTTGGCTGTTTAGTGGGAGGTTCACTTCAATGAATTCTTCCATGAAGGAATACAGGAGGTAGCCTTGAACTGCACCTGCTTTGTAACTCAAGATTCTCACAAAACCCACTTTTGTAGTGATTTGGCCAAGCAATTACATTCAAATTAACACTTCAAAGAAACAACTGACAAAGCAACTGAAACACTAAATGGGATTAAACAGATTCTGTGCCACACCAAGCACACACAGCACCCCTTTCCCACATCATTTGGATTAAACCCTTTCAGAAATGCATCTTTCCAGTCATAAACCCTCAGAAACAGAAGGCAGAACTTGTTGGTTTGCATGCTAACGTCAGACAATGGGGCTGGAGTTGGGGTCTGCCCCGTCCCCAAGGGTTTTGGAAGCAAAAGGCCATTGCTGACGGATGGGAGATCCATGGGCAGGCAGAGGTGACACCATTCCTTAAGCTCAGAGCACTGAAACATCCACTGCACTGCCAAATCCCACAGCAGGACATTGTAACTGGATCCCAAATCCCTGTAATTCCACTAATTCTGCCACATCCACCGATTCTGCTTCGATAACATAAGAATCAGACAAGCAAGGAAAACCTGTGAGAGCTACAGCTGACAATCAAATATTGCATTAATGCCATCAGTCAAACTGATCCCAAAACTGGCATTTGAACCTGCACAGTCAGTGAGCACAGTGAGAGCTGGAAAACTGCATCTCTGTGGTCTGGGAGAAATGTGCACAGAGGAGAGAAGGAAGAAATGTTTTACAAATTCAGACAAACCCTAAATATTTCCACTGTAATACAGCAACTGTGCCCTTCTTGGATTGATACCATAATGCACATGAAGTATAACAGCATTTAACACCAAAGCTCCTGTCTCAACACTGGAAAACATGGCAGTATTATGGAAAATATGACAAGGAATGGTATCCCAGCATTTCAGTACTTGCTGTACAGAGCACTATTTACAGTATTTTCAAACAGCTACAGCAGATGCAAAAAAAAAAAATCTTACAGTAAAAAGGGAATTTAGAAAAACCCAAAAATCAGTGCAATTACCTTCTGCTTGAAATTTTCCTTAAGAAAGCTGGCATGTGTGCATCAAGAAGTATGTTACCAAATGGAATATAAAAGTAAAAAACAAAGGACTGTCCTGCATTAGGAATGGGGAAAACCACACAAAGAGAGATGCTATGGAAGGAAGAGAGTATTAAAAAATAGGAAAACAAGTGAGTTTAATTACACTGATCTCAAGTGTTAAAAATACTGAGAACTCTTCTTACATTCACTTTGTTAATGTGTAAAAGATGTCTTTAAAAAAAAAAAAAGTCCCCTATGGGTTATTTCTGCCACCAGAGATGCTTATTTGATTGAGTCTGCTGTTCAATCAAAAGCCTTTGGGCACATACATGAACAACTTTAGTCAGAAAGAAAAACTTAGAAGCATCTTAGAAACTTCCATCTTTTCAGAAAAAAAAAAAAAACCCTAAAGTCCTCACACCTACTCTCCAGAAGTTTTAATTTGAAAATCCTTGTGGAAAAACCCCTTGCCTTATGTTATAAAAATGATCCAACAAGAACAAGACTTTGTTACAACAGACAAAGGCTGCAGGAGTTACTGAGAGAGGCAGAATTAAAGCCAAACCTTCACAACATTTTTGCTTTTACAATCAGGGAATGCTGCCTGGGGGCCTGCCTGGAGATCAAAGGTATTTGTAACCTGACAGATCAAGAAACAAGGGAATTCCTGTGCCAAAGGCTCTGGAACATGGAAGATCATTGATTGTAATTCACAAAGTCAAATACTCTAAAGCAAATCAAGCCAAAGTAAGGAGCTCTAATAAAACAAGTGATCTCACTCTGTACATCAGTGCATACACACAACACAAGTGTTAAATTGCATAGGGCTGTCTTAAATGCCACATAAAGGCAGAGACAAATCCACCTCCCTCCCGCATTTCCCAACAGGACATTTTCTCCTAAGGATCAGCTCAGTTGTTTCCTGGGTGCTGGAGCAGATGGAGTGGACTCCTTACTCTGTTCAGCCACTGGAACAGAAATTCCACCACCAAGCAAACCTCTTTATTGCATTAGATTTTGCACATCAGGGAAAAAAGCCAAACTTTTAAGTATTTCATGTCTTTTGATAGTACTTGTCACCTCCCAAGAGGGGCATTTCACACTTGCTGATGCTGTTTGGGGCGGGCTGTGCAGTGGGACTCCTTTGCACAGTCTGGAAAATGCCCCAAGTGCCCGAAGGTGGCACAAATTTGATTATTCCTGACCTGCACAGTGACCCAGAGACTCAGAGCTGTGACCTCAGCTGGCACTTCTCCACCAGCAACCTGGGGGTGACTGAGACTTCTTGAGCTTTGTGTTGACCTGAGATGTTGCTGTTCTACACTAGAGATATGGGAGGTACAGAATAAAAAGTAATACTAGGATTTTAGGTGTTTGTGGTGAGTTTTTTTGAACAGGAGACATTCTTGAATATGTAATTTATATTAAAAATATTCCCAGAAAGAGAGGTGCTGGACTGCCAGCATGCTGTACTTCACATAGAGTATATAGCTAATCAGTATTTTTTTAAAAAAAGGCTTTAAATTATTCACTAATTCACCACTGGTGGGAGGGAAAAGGAGGGAGACACAAGGCATAAAGAATTAGCAGTATTAGAGGCTTAGAAAGATCTGTAAAAGGTAAAAATGTCCTGAAATGCACATAAACATCCCAAGTTCTTCATACTGAGGGAAGGAAAGCTACACAGAATTTCTGCTCATTCCAAGAGGACACACAAACAAGAGCTACTCTCAGATTAAGAGCCTGCCTAAAACTCCTTTTCTCACAAAGGAAACACCTTAAGTAGGATGCAGTGCAGTCCCAGGCTGCTTCAGAAATGAGATTTGAGGTCAAGACAGATCCTGCCCTCCTCACCCCATCTGACCACCTGTACAATTCCACTGTCCCAGATCTGCATGGAAAGAGGGGGATGAATTTCACATCCAAGAGGTCTCTGCATAACAGACAGCAAATAAGTTAAAATGATGTCTTAAAATGGATGATCTTTATCCTATTTGATAAGAAGAATTCATATAAAAATAATTCTTATATAAAACTCTGCCAAATGAATATCTTCACTGAAATAGGAAAGCTCTGAAGGAAACACAGAGAAGTGCAACACACCCACCACGGGGAGGATCTGCAGCTTAGGGGTACTTGAGGGGAGGTAGGTACAACCTCACTGGCACACAGCAAGACAGACAATGCTACCTAGGATTTGCTTCAAACTTACAGAAATCTGAATTTACAGAACTATGACCAAGAAGACACTCTGAGCCAGCAGCCCAATCACCCAATTAGAATAGTACAAATATGATAATTCCATTAACAGGTTCCACATTTCACCTACAAAACACCGACAACCAACGCAGTGCTACAAGGTGAAGATCTGAACTGGAATTATGTACCTAAAGGTCTTTATGCAGCAAAGGTTGGGCATTTTCTAGCTTATCCAACACCAGCTGGTTGCAGCTGACCTGCTCTGTGGCCCAGAGCTCTGCATGGGTTAAAGCTACTCACCCATCCCAGTGGCCAGAGGTAAAAGTGTTCAGAGACTGAGCAGCTGCTCGGAGAAAAGGGAAAAGACAAAGCAAAATCCATCAGTGGAAGAGAATGAAGGTTTTCCAACCTGCCTCTCAGCATCTTATTTCACTCATCCCATGGAAAAACAAAGATCAAGTCAGCATAAACAACTTTCCTGGGCTTTTTCCATTTTCTCCTAAACCTGCTCGTGGCATTGTCATTAGTGCAATGGTTTACATGTGTGTTATGGTTTTTATGAATCCAGTGTGCAAACTAACAGAAGCATCTGTCTAATAATTATCAGCTTTAATTAATGCTTCTCCTAAGAGAATAGCAAAACTCTCTGATTTCCTACGGTTCTTATGCATAATGAAGAGAGTTTCACCTCCCTCCCTACGTAAACTTCAGTTTCCTAATGTTCATCTTTACTGCATAGATTCTCTGACTTCTGCCCAACTTCCAGTGAGCCACTCTCCTCTAGCAGAGCTCCTGCTTCACCACTACTCAACATATAAATAAAATACAATTGGTTTGTGCTTGAATGAATGTAGGATGTTGGTCTTGTGTGCGTCTGAACCGCAGAGGTAAAACCTGCTGTGTTGTGTGCACGTTGAAAAAGCCTTTCTGCAAATCTCAAGCCACAACAGACACTGGCTGCATCTCCCTCCTCTCACCACATCGATTGCATATGTTGGTTTTTTTTTGCATTTGAAGAGTAATGTCCCCACAAAAAGGATTTTACTTTCTAAGTTCAAAGCATTCTTGATATGTTAACAGAAGTATAATGAGCACTCCTTAGTAAATAAAAATAAATAATAACATCTAGTCTATCACATTAATACTGTGAAACATATATAAAATTTACATTAACTCAAACAACAGTGAAAAAGGATTGTACTGTATTTATCACCACAGACCCGTATTCTTTAGAGACTTTGGAAAGTAAGTGTCACAGTCCTGTATGACAAATCCTAAAGTTAGCTGTCAGTATGATTTCTAAAAAAATCTTTACAAATTTTTTTAAATGGCACATTTTCTTCTGCCAATCTAACTGGAGCTATTAAAAGCTTAGGTACAGGTTTCTTTTCTTTTTTTTAAATGCATCTTTAGTCTAGGAGAAACATTTTAAAATGCAGCACAATAAAAAACATTCAAGAACAAGCTTCAGAAAATACATTTGCCCTTAGACACACAGAGAATAATCTGAGAATAATCTTTATAAGACATTTAGAAACCAGAATTTTGTCACGCTCTTATTCTGAAAATAAAAATTTTGTAAATGCATCTAGAATAATCAAGGCTTCATAAATACTCAAAAAATGCTTTGCTTTTCTTTGTACTAAAAGCTGATTCACAGCGTTTTAGCTCATCAAACCTTAGTATGAATTAGATCTTTCCAAATTACCAAAAGCAACTCGATGAACAGCAAACTGAATGGGGAATTTTGTGGGTTGAGTTGTTGGTTTGGTTTTTTGTTTTTCTTCCCTAAGCCCTGAGATTGCAGCTCTTGATTTAATTATAAAATCTGGGTCTGTTTTATAGCAAGCAGCTCAGAGACTTTTTTGGCAAACCACATTTCCGACAACAGCGGGGTTTGGTACGCGAACGCAGTTTGTGACCAAGTCTGAAATTCTGGACGGAAGGCTTCCTTGCAAATGGGAAAGAAAGGAATAAAGATGCATCACTCATTGCTGGCTGTCCCTGGGCTGGGGCATCTCTTGGTCTAAGTGCAGCTAGTCTGGTGTAAATCCAACTCTGCCTTGTCCGGAGCCGAACATTAAAACATGTCAAGCGAAGTACATGGTGCGCAGCGTGTCCTGGTGCACCTGGACTGCCTTAGCAAGTGCTTGGTGATCTCTGCCATTGCTCTGCCCAGAAGTGTGGCTTCCTTCAGCACTGAAAGACAAGGGGGGGGGGAACAAAAACCAACAGGTTGGGGGGAGAAGAGAAACCCTATTTAATCTGCCTCTCCTTGCACATGTTTCTGTATTGTTAGTTTCTTCTGAAAAGAACGGTCAAACATGAATTACCCTTGAAGCACCACTGAGGTTCTGAAACAGAAAACAGCACGTACAGGAACATCTTCTGCTTTGTTTCAGCAGCATAACTCAGTGGTGAGAGCAAATCCACCCTCAAACTGCTGAGGACACCACTAATCCCAGAATTAACAAGCCCACTGCCTTTCCAATGCTGCAAAAATTCCCAACTCTGAACTCACCTATCGTGTTCTTTATCCACCAGATGGTACCTGGCTCTGAAGGCCACCAGGTGGGCGTAGTAGGCGGGCGCCGGGATGGAGACGGAGCGCGTGCAGCGCACGTACGTGTGGCACAGCTGGTAGGTGAGGATCTGCAGCTCGTCCGACGAGAAGCGATTGTCGTCCCACAGCACGTGGTAGTGGGAGGGTCTGCTTGTTCCCTGGAGCCAGATCACACAGCTCATCAGCATTCCCAAACATCTCCTGAGCTTCCACCTTGCAGGGGAACTGCGGCCAAACAGCCGCTTCCTCAAAAACCACCGGCAGCAGCTCTACACATTTCAGCTGATTTTTCCTTTAAGAGACAAACAGCTTCCTTCCTTGCTCCCTATCAAACTAATCCCTTCCCCTTTTTTGATAAGGCTAATGTTGTGGTGCATGGCTAAGCCTTTTGGAGTTTTATATGTATCTTGTTTGTATCAGCCCAGTTTGCTCCTTCCCAAACCCCTCCCCTGACCGCCTTGTCAATCACCCTGCCAAGTGCTCAAACACCTGCCCCTTTTCCATTGTCCTAACAAGTGTCCCCTTCTAGAACACCCAACCCCTTCTTAACCACTGGCCCCAATTCTCCTGTGGCCTCAGGCTATGTTCTGAGGTACTTAAGGGAGAAGGAAAGACCAGCCCGGGCCTTTTCCACATGGAGTCACAGCAATAAACATCTTTCCACCCATGGAAAGGGTCCACTCTTCATTCCAAAGCCTCACCACGCTTCCAACTAGCAGGACTGAGGGACCCACAACCTATCACTGTTGCCTGGGGTAAGCAGCAGAGCCGGTAAGCTGCACCCAGGGGAAAACCACAGCAGGCTGTGTTTCTCAAAATTTCACCTCTGAAATTAAATGATCATACTGAAATGCACTTTCATCTTGAAAACCTCAGATCTGACAAAAAGCCATCAGATAAAGTAGCTTTAGTACAAACATTGACAGTTAAAAAGTTACCATGCCACACAAAATGTCTTACCTGAATCCCAGCATGACTACACAGGTAGAAGTCAAACTCTGAGGGGTGGGTGATTTTTGTGTCCACTGTGGTACCAGCTGGAATGTTTCCACTTTTTCCAACCTGTGGAAACAGGAAATGCAAAGACACTGAGGCAGCACACAAAGGGGTTTTTTTTTCTTTTCAGATGTATTATCAGGAAGACAAACACAAGAAAAAGATCTATAAAAAGCAGAAAGGGAAGAAAGAATGTGCAAAACTGAAATTTTGTTCCAACTGAAAATCTGGAGTGTCTCTACCATTGAGAAAAAAAAAAAAGAGAAAAGCTGCAAAATCTTCTTAGAAATTACCTAAAAAGATTTGGTTTTCTGAATAATGTAAAAAGAAGTTCCTGCAACTGATTTATCAAATTCTTTTCACCTTCCCACTCCAGGACAGGAGTAACTTTTCCTGTTTATACCTATGAGGGGACAATCCTTCCTTGTCAGACAGGCCACCTCTTCCCTCAAAATATCTTCAAAGCAGAACATCAAAATACTCTTTACTTTCAAACTATTTAACATCTGTAATCACAGCATTTATTAATATAACAACCACCTTCATGTCAGCTTTGGGAGTTACTAATTATTGCCTTGAAGCCTAGTGGGCTCCAAGCGCTCCCACAGAGAAGTCTGGCACAAGGAAAAAAGAACATGGAAAACCCAACCTGTGAGCAGAGCTTTGCCATAAGGAACTCTCCATTCTCAGTAACACTTGGGGAGTCTCCTCTTCACACACAAAATACCAAAAATTAACTTGGGGACTCTCATCCCCACCCAGAAAGTAGCACAAATAAACAGTAATTGATGACTTGGCTGTGTGCTGGATGTTTGTGGGTCTCAATGAGAACGTACCCGTTCGTTTTTATCCGTGCAGAAGAGTCTGGTGTGGTGCCTTTTCTGCACCACTATAAATGTGATGCCAGGCTGATAATCCTTCTCCAGTTTAATGCAAGCCTCCCTGATAGCCAGCAGCTCGTGGTGGAGAACCTGAGCCACACAGAGAGAGAGGTGTGATCAACGTGAACCATTATTACTCTTATTTATCTACAAATTTATTTATCCACAGATAATTTATCATGTTCCTTCCTGCACTGTCACTCAGAGTAATGAGATGCCAAAGCTTTCAGGACCAAACCTTAATTTCTTCCCCTGATGAGGGCAAATTACATCAGCAGTTTCCTGAGCCAGGAGAAAGGTACTTTCATATTTGTTCAGCTCCAAGCACGAGGCTCGGACTAATAACCTGCACGTCAAAATCTTTTTAACTACCAAATACAAATGAACATTAAATTAGGCTGTTGAATACAACAGACTAATTATATTTCAGACTAGAACAGGGGATAAAATCCAGAAGTGCTCAGCTGCTCTTTCCCAGCTTTGTGCAGTCCCATGCAGGATTACAGACATCAATAATTAGGAAAGTAGAACAAGTCAAAAAGGAACAATTTGGAATGTGGGTTAATTATACATTTTCATGTATATTATACATGAAAAATTCAGTGAAAACCAATGACAGCTGAAAAGAGGATATATCAAAAGTTCATACAAAGATTATTTCACCAATTCAAGTTTAGCAAGTGACCTTTCCTCTCTTCCTCCTGAATTTTGAAAAGCTGACTCAATTCTGTATCTTTGGTTTACATACATAAATACTGAAAAGGGTAAATAAATGTATATAAAATATTTAGAAAAATATGTCATAAAATATGGTATTAGCAAGCAAACAAAATAAATATCACAAAGTATCTGATGAGTTTTAACAGGAATAAAAATGACTCTGAAAATCCAGTATTTATTAATCCTTGTTAAAAAAAAAATTAATTTTTCTTTACTGCCCAACATCTATGGGATACAGTCTGACTAATATATCCTAAATAGGAAACAGATGTGGAACATAACTTGAGTGCTAAAACTACACTTTTCACTTATAATTCTGTAAAGGGAAATATTTTAAAGGGGAAAGGTATTGTCAAAAGCACATGAAAAATATGGAAATACTTCTCCTGCCTGTTTGGTTAAAATCCAACAGACTTGTTGAGGGAAGATTTGTTGAGGTCATACTTCATGTAACTCCAACCACATCAAGGTGGAATTATAAAATTCCATTACTACCACGAAACTACACCATCAGAATTTCAAACAGACAAATATCACCTGTTGGAACTGCCCCTCAGAAACACCATCCCTGTAGAAGATGATGCGAGTTGGTTTGAATCTCGTGGATTTGTAGAACTGAATGAGCAACTCCCTGACCATGGCAGCCAAATCCTGGATGATTTCCTGGCGGTGCTGCTGCACCCGCACTGTGGCACAGTAACGGTTGGGATGAGCATCCATGCTTCCCACAACCTGGGGAAAAAGGCTTACCATCAAACCAGAAAGCACTTTATTAAAGGTGTTTCATGAGATAACTGCACTGTCTTTAATGGCATCTTACACACTGAGTGGTTGGCCTGGCAAAGATGTGTTTGAAATTAAAATGTTTGCTCTGGGTTTAGTCCACCTGTGGCAGCACACTCTGCTGAAAGAGAAAACTTGTTTGAAATATAAAACATTCATTTCCTGTTTGCACTCACGGGCACTTAAAAACTCAAATACAGTTTGGAGCACTGACACCATGAAACCATGAAGTTACTTCAGACTGCAGCACAGGAGTCTGAACTCTGGGACACCAAGCCCATTTTTTGGATCCAAACTGAAATGGTGATGGACCACAGAAATATCCACACTCTTCATCAAGGGAAGGGATTTTTCTGTTTATGAAATGTTAATATCCATATCCTGTAAAAGTGGCATTTGACTTAAAAATAAACAAACCTAAAGAAGTGAGCCCATCTCCACCTGGTTTTCCCTGGACACACAGTATAACTTTTTAAAACAGATACATAACATCATCAAAGATCTTCATTATTAAACATTCCTGAGCAGCCACTACAGGTGTTTGACATAACACAAGCTAAAGAACATTCCCTGTATTTAAGTACATTTCCAAGAGGTTACTGCACATTTTGTGTTTTCTGGTAGCTTGAGTCCCCAGAAACCACGGCTGCGCCAGCCTAGTTCCCTATCAGCAATGAAGAAATTCTGAACATTTCTAAGTGTTGAAGAAGCAGATTTAAACATGCACCAGCTCATTATCAGGCTGCTGATAAATATCAGCTCCCAGAAAAGCTCCTCTGTGTATCAGCAACTCAGGCATTTTGCAAGTTAATAAACACATTTAAGTAATTAGCATCAGAGCAAGCTCTCTGAAGTTTCAATAAATTCCTGCAGAAAAATAATTTATAATGCTATAATTAAGCAATCAGAAGCAATGGACCACAAATGGACTGAAAGCAATAAAATGCATTAGAGCTGAGCAGCAGGAGGGAGCTGGGGTGAAAGACCAGGACACGATTTACTCACTGCAGCAATGGAAGGCTTTTTCCCATCCCCAGCTGGTGGGTGAGTTACATCTGCACCAAGGAATATGACAGGCTGTTGGAATACTGGGGGTCTGGCAAAGAGAAGGGAAATTTGTAGAAGCAGCAAGATTTATGCTTAATAAAGCACATTAAAACTCAAATAAACAGCACTCTGTACTCCTGCAGTGAATTCATTACCAACTGGCATTTGATCAGAGCTGGTCACTTGTCCTGCAGCAGTAATTAAAAATCCTGATTAAGGTTCTCATGCTAAATGCTTAGGCAGATTTTTAAAGCACAGCTAATTGTTGCTCTTAATTAAAAATTAGCTTAAAAATATATCTAGTCTTTTCTAACTTGGAGAATTGCAGTTTTTATCAACTGGACCACGGAAAGGAGAAAAAGTTGATCCCTTAGTAACAAACAACATCTGAGAAAATTAAAGGACTGTGCACATATGCAGATGCTATGAATAAAAATATTTTTCCAAATAAGAAACAGTCTCGGTAAGGAAGTCCAAAAATAGTAGGTATCAAACTTATTATTTGCAGAGTAGATTTTTTTAAACTGAGCTTGAAAGTTCTAAACAAATCTTTAAGCTAAGATATTAAACCACTGCACCAAGAGAGGAACACCAAAGTAATATAACACAAGTTTTAAACTCCAACTCTATTCCTTAATAAAATAATTTCTTTGTGGGTGTGTGGGGGAATGATTTAATGGCTGTGGAGATTAATTTATCTGTTTGCAGACCTCCTTAAAAAGAAATGGGAAGGTTATGTTGGGAATTTTATTTTTCTCTCAGGGAATTTTCTTGCCTTTTGTTGCCTAAGAGATGATGAATGGACTGTACTTGAGAGACAAAAAACATAGCTAAGTGTCTTGGAATTCTGTTATTTTTTTGCTGTCATGTGGGTTTTCTTATTGCTGTTATTTTTGTGTCTACATATATATTCTAGTAAAAAACTGTTATTCCTTTACCTATATCTTTGCCTGAAAGCCCTCAAAGTTACAATAATTGGGAGGAAGGTGATCATCTTTTCCATTCCAGGAAGATTCCCACTTTCCTTGGCAGACACCTGTCTCCTAACCCAGCACAGCTTTTGGTGCCCAGTGTGGGGCTCCAGGGCATCAAGAGGAAATGGTGAAAAAGGAATAATAGTTCCTGGATAACCTAATTTTGTGTGCTGAACACAGAACCCTCATTAGGCAGCATGTGGTCTAACTTACCCTGGTTTGGTTGGCACATGGTTGTGGCTCCATTTCCCCCATTTGCAGCTCCTTATCTAAACATGGATCCTATGACTAAGGCTACTGTGGCTGTTACCCAGTCTGCACAACGGGTCCATAAGGTGAGAAATTCCTGGATTTAAACTTCCTCTGGAACATGGACATGTGGCTGTACAACTATCACAGACTAAGCTCATGTCTCTGGGGTTTCATTAATAATGGTGCCCATTGTGAGAAAGAAATACAGAGGGGGAGTTTTTCCCAATCCTTCACCCATTTCTTTGGATGTACCCCACCACCTTTCAACGGGTTCAAATTTTTCTCTAGATGCTGATCTCATACAATAGCTGACATTGCTGATAGGCCTAATCTATTCAGCATTTAGAGATAAGGTGGGAATGTCCTGGGTAACCATCCTGACATCTACCCCAGAGACCAGGGCTGCTGCCCAGGAGCAGGCCACAGGGGTAGGGTCAGTGCCCCTGCCCCACTGCCCATCTCAGAAATGAACCACCCAGATTGGATGGGGGTATGGGAGGAGACAGGCCAGGTGCTGAGGGAATACTCTTCCCCAGCTGGTGGGAAGCCCTCCCTCTCCCTGCCTCAAAGAGGAAAAGTGGGATGGTGCAGCCATGGAACCCACAGACATTACAGCTCTCCAGGTTCCAGCTGAACCATCCTTGACCCAGGATAGAGGTATTGACTGGTTTGTGAGGGAGCCAGGGCTCTCCTTCTTCTCTGGGAGCAGCTTTTAATGGATGTGAGAGAGAGGATTGTTCAGAGAGACAGAATGCAGGAACACCATCACAGAATGCCCTGGAAGATCACTGAGGAAGGGATCACAGCTGAGAGAAGTGACACTACTGGAGGTACTTTTTGGGAGGGATGGACAGCACGGTAACAACCCTGACAAAGAGGTGCACAGGGCAAATATTGTGGAGCCTGGCACATCCAGAGCCATCCCAATACTCCACATTCATGGCAATGTCACCACTGAATGCAGAGGACACCTGAGAGACAGTGGGTTCCACAGCCAGCAAACTCAGGAATTTTGAGAGCATAGTCCATGACCCAATGCAGGCTCACGTCTCTGCTGTTGTAAAGAGTCTCAAAGAGAAGGATGTTGACCAAAAGAAAAGGCTTTACTGTTCTAGGTGGTGTCTCTGTTTTTGAAAACTCAGGGCAAATAGAATATTAGAGAATTTTCATTCTAGTTACAGTTGTGTACCTCAGTGGTCAGATAATTAAAACAACGCTTTTATTATAAATTTCAACAGCAACAAGTATTCCTCTCCTGTCCTCATAGCCTAACTTTTGCAGGACTATTTATTAGAAGCCAAAAGAGTTTGTCTGAAGAGTCACTTGAGCTAAGTGCTATGGCTGCAGATAAAAGCTCCCAGTCATCTCAGCATGAGGCAGGCTCTCTTTGCAACACAATAACCTCTTCCCCTTTGAAAGATGGACTTACCTTCCCTGTGGCAGTAGAATGTTATTTACGCCTCCTAATTTGACATTTATTTTTAAGCAGAGGTTGGACAGAGTTTGTGGTGTTGTTCTTTGGACGTTTTTCATCTGCACACACTGAGTGGCCATTCCCAGCACCGTGTCCCCAACGCGCTTCACCTCCGCTACAGAATGAGAAAAACAAAAAAAGATTTGCAAATTGCAAATCAAACAATAGAGGAGACTTGAATTCAGTGCCAATTATCTACATCTGGAGCTGTAGCAAAGTGGTGCTCAAGCTTGAAGGAACCCAATGAAACCTACCCCCCAAACCCACCCAGCCTCCAGGATCTACCCCCAATTCTGCTCTGCTCCACCAAACTGGGTCCTAAATGCACTAAAGGCACTGTTGGCTTATATTAACTAAGAATTCTTTAATTAATTCTTATTTTACAACTGTAGCATTACATCATCAGCTCTGGCTAATGATGTGGGCAATGTGGATAATATTAGGATATTGAGTACCTGTTCCATTATTAAACACTGGAATAGTAACACAAACCTAACAGTCAAGTGCTGAGCAATATTCAGCCAAGCAATTTTCCAGCTCTTCACTGCAAGTTTATCACTTGGTGGTCATTTTAGCAGCCAACGGTCCATAAAAACTCCAAGAAACTCACTAAGCACTGTACAATTCCAAAGGTTAAATCAAATCCTATTAACAACAAAAATGAGACTTCAAGACTTTCAAAGATCCACATACTCTTTCACTCAGGGAAGAAATCTTGGCTCCAAGACTGGCTCAGAGAAGATGAACCACCCTCTTTGGCAACAGGAGAGGGAAAGAGCAGGGTGAGAAGGAGAGAAAAGACAAGACTCTGGGTATAGGAAATGCAGAGTATGGAAGAGCGTAGGGAGAAAATAAGGAGAGATGATTAGAGTGGGCAGAAATAACTATAATTAAAGATAATGACAAGGAAAGAAGAGGAGAGCAGTACCACATCCTCTTAGTGGTTAAGTAGAGGAGAAGAGTTCCCTTTTAATGCCAAACAGGAATAGTAAAAATGTCATTTTGTACCAAATTTCTATTGTACAAATTACAGACGAGCCGCTTCCTTTGCAGGCTGAATTCAAGGGGGGAAAAAAGTACTATTTCCTTAAGGTTCCATGCTTAATCTCTTTTCATCTTGTAAAAGATAATATTGAAATTGGAAAATTATTTTGTGCTACATTAAAATGGTGAGGGATGAGATAAAACAAATCTGCAGCTGCTTGGTAGATCTGATCCATCAGAGAAGAGTCCATGTAGCTATGGGAGAAAAAACAGTGGCTGCTGCTCCAGATGGGCAAGGTAAGTGAAAAAAAGAGGGAGGCAGGACAGGAAAACAAGCAGTCCTGCCTACAGGAAGAGCTGGAAAATGCATGGTTTATATAAAACATATTAAAACCCATGTGTGTATACCATGTAAAATGCACTAACTGTCACAGTTTCCAAAAAAAACCGTGGCAAGTTTAGTTTCCTGAATTTTCACTTTCTGTACACCTGTATCCTTGAACCCAAGTTAAAAATTTGAAATAATATGAAAGATACACAGAAGTCTCCTTCACTCAACATTTTTTGCCAAAGGGAGATTGTGTGAGTAGGCAAAGATGTTCTAAAAGCTACTGAGTTCTTGGAGTCATTACTTCTTCAGTCACTTGGAATTTTCAGCACACAGGTTTTATTAAGCATAATCTACTGCCTATCAATGCCAATCTCACTAAAGCCCTGTGTTGGCTTTTTCACAAACTGAATCTCAAATGCAACCAGCAGGGAGAATAGGGAAAAGCAAATTAAAAGCAAAGAACACATACTGTAAATAATTAGGTCTTAATATAAAACTTCATGCAGCACAACAGAAATAGTAAAATTAATTTACAGCCCATTCCCTAACTGGAATTTATAGAGTTAAACCAGCATTAAACCTCTCTCCCTTGGACAGTTCACAAAAAACACACACAACTGTGACTGAAATGCACCATTTCCACTCACTGACCATAGACTGGTGTTTTTCCTGGCAAAATGACCACGACAAGCTGCAGCCCAGTGTAAGTGTTCTTGAGGTGTCTGAACATGGGCTCCACACTGTCGGCTCCCTGGGCGTATTTACAGAAGCAGGGCTGCCCCTGGATTGGCATTCCAGCATCCCTGGAAATCTTCCTCAGCTGTTCTGTGAAGGACCTGGGGAATGCACAGAAATACATCACATTATCAGAGAGTAAAAACCCCATCTTGATTTTTGATCTTATTTTTAATGGAACAATCCTGTTAAACTTGTAGAGTTGTGCTGTCTAAACACCTGAGAATTTAACCCCAAGTGCATCTTTAATTGACAATGCCTGTGCAGTCACTGAAGACAGGAAATATGCTGTACAAATAACACCACAAATAAAAAAACCCTCACTTCCAAAGCAAATTCTACCTTATTTCTATGGGAAATACAGGATAAAATACTTTTTGCAAAAAGACTGCAATGATGACAACTTGTGATAGCCTGGTCTAACATAATCTCTTACCACTACAGAAAGGGATGGAGTTCTTCCCTTTTTTCTTCATGATTAAAACAACCAACAGAAATTACCAGCCATTGTCTCAGTGAATTGCTTTAGCATTATGCTTTGTGCATAATAATGCACAATTTCATAGATACCAGAGAAAATGTGCACCCAGGAGGTGAAGGCAAACCTTCTCCTAGGCTGGTGAAAAAAAAGTCACCCTTGGATGGAAGTGGTCAGATATGGAGACAACCTAATTCCTTCAGAGGCTTCCACCTGCAAGCCTTTTTAGCTTAAAATAAAAATAAGAGATAAAAACCCTTTTTATTAAGTTGGAGTGGGTAACCTCCCAGAATTGACTAAACCATTGCTCATCTTCACCACAGGGTGCCACTGACTGAGAGGGTGTGAGGATTTAGCTTCTTCCAAACCCGTTGTTAACTTGCATGAATCATAAGAGCCTGTGAGCTTCAGCCCTGCAGCCTGAGGCTCCTTGCAGAAAGTGGGTACTTCCTCTGGAAAAACAAGCACTCACTACAGCAGAGTCAGTGGCAGAACATCCTCCCCATCCCTGGGAGTGTCCAAGGCCAGGCTGGATGAGGCTTGGAGCAACCTGGTCTGGGGGAAGGTGTCCCTGCCCATGGCAGAGGGGTTGGAATAGAATGATCTTTAAGGCTTGTTCCAAGCCAAACCCTTCTGTGATTTCAACATTCAAGTCTGAAACAACTCAGGGTTTGAGTTGTTTAAAGTCCATCTGGAAGTAGAGTGCCTACAAGGAAAGATTCTCTCTCTGTTCCCAAGAGGTAAAACAGGATGATTTTGAAGACTTTTAGAGCATTTGAAGGTATTTACTCTGATGATTCAGCAGCATTCGAGTTCCAACCTGCTCAACAAGATGTAACAAGAGGCCACAAGATGGAATGGGATGCAGATATTTTCCTGGTAAGAAGCAATGTCCTTTCTTGGTAAACACAAACTCATTCTTAGCCATCCAAATAATTTTATTTTGGCTCATTATGTTGAAGACTTCTGCCTGTTTCTCAAAACTGAGTAACTTGGCTTACACAGCATTTCCACTAGAAGCAACATCATGGAAGGGAAAGCTCTCTGGCAGCCCAGTTCTTGACATGCACCTGGAGAGAAAAGTCCCTCCCCTCCTCACACAATGGGCAGCAAAAAGATTCCCACTGCTTGCTCATCACTTGTTAGAGGAAAATTCCCAAGCTGTTTGGCAAATCATCTGAGGAGCACTGCCATGGCAATGCCACTGGTGTGAGCAATCCCTGCCTTGCATTCACCTCCCAGAGAGCAGCTGAATCACTGCCAGGGCAGCTCCACAGGCTGCCTTGTCCATGCACGAAGGGAAAGCAGCTGCATGAGAAAGGAGGGATCAGACATTGGTCTGGGCCTGCACACCTTCCCTGAGCCAATGCCAGGTGTCACTGTAACAACAGCCTTTGAACAATCATGTCCCATCCAAAGATAAACCAAATCTGAAAGTTTCATTCAAACACCTACAGTCAGTAGAACAACCAGCCCTATTCATCTGGCAAATACAGCAACTTGCACATTCCAGAAACTCTGAAGAGGAAAAGGTTCTGGACAAAAAATTTCCTTTTAAAGAAATTCTGCATGGATAAATCTACTCCCTATAACCAGGAAAGGAGCCTAAGAGAACACACATGATAGCTGTCAATCTTGAGAAACACTTAGTGATAAACACCTATCATTACACCATTTCAGTTATCTTAAACTCTGTCCTAAGGCCTCACTGGTCAGGAACCTGCCATAAAGCATAAATGGCTTTTGTTAAGTCTGATTTGGAGGATTTCCTGACGCTGGCATTGAAATCAGACTGGCATCATTCAAAACACAAAGAGACAGAAGATGTACTGCCACGTGTTAAACAATTTAATCAAAAATATGTTCTTAATAAAAGTGAAATCATGCCATTTGCATCCATAATAAATGATAAAATCACCACCTTACTCAACACACTTACTTAAGATGAACTTCAGTGCACTGACGCTGGGGAGCAAAGCAGGCAATGGCCCAAACCTTTATTTCAATTCCAGTGTGAAATTGTTTATTCCTCATGTCCCAGACACCTTGCACTGGTGTAGCAATTGCTTTGTTCTGGAAGTGGAAGGTAAAAATTAAACATTAATGCAAAACTTGATTGATGCTAAACCAAAATTAGCTTTGCTTCTATTTCCCTCCAACTGGCAGGTGATTTATACCCTCGGGTAGTTCTCTCCCCTGCACAAACATCCATCTTATCTTATAATAATCATTTTATCACTGTAGCAAGACAGCTTCTTAGCCAGGTGAAAAATAAAGCCCACATTGTTCATTTTTATTGCTGATCATTGCCTTTGGCTGTATTTATTAGCAGCAAACAGAAATTATATTTGAAAAGTTAGATTCATGCTTGGTAGGGAACGTTAACAAGAACCTACATTTCTACAGTGACTTTACAACTGCTCAGTGAACTTTCCAGGGGAAGTTAAATTAAGTACTATGAATATTTTATGCATCACTAAGTAGAGGTAAATAGTGGTTCAATGTCACTCACACAACTCCAGAAAAAATGTGAACAAGCTGAGAAAGGTGATCAGTTATTCAACTTGAACCTGCCCAACACTTTTATTTCTCCCACCAAGCAGTTATTACTGGGATGGATTATCTAGAGGACAAGGGATGTAATAAAGCAGCTAACGTAATTTTGGTGATGTTAATTACCTTAATAAATACTGAGATGCTTAAGATAAGTTACCATGATGTCTTCCCTCTCACCTAGCAGCAACAACTAAAGCTTCTGGGCATTTTTCAGGCCACACACATGAATTTGATAATGGATTTTGTAAAGAGTTGTGTGTGCTGAAGGCAGTACCTCCCCCACTATGACTTTCCAACATGCATCTGCCATTAAGTTCCCCCAACGTGCTGATGCCAGAATACTCAAGAAAGCAGTTCCCTAATCAGGGTCAGGCCTGGGGTACCTTGACCTGCCAGTGAAGGGAGGTTTGAGCTAATTTGCCTGAGTCATCTGAAGAATTTTAGGCAGAAAACTCAAGATCCTCTCCCAATATAGGTTTGGAGACACCAGTCTGTTGTGCACAGGGACAGAATTATATCCAGCTGGCAATGCATCATCTGAAGAGGTTCATCAAATGCCTCCACAAAGTTATCCCACACAGCTATTAAAGCTTTCATTTTGCAACAAGTCTCAGTATGTGAGTGATGGAAAATCCTGTTTCTCAAGCTTTTTTCAAAGATATCACAGGAGAAAGATTACGTCAGAAAGGCCATCTGAAAAGCCACAGTAAAATAAAAACTTGTGGGTAAATATTCCAAACAGGAAGAGATGGCTCTGGGGAAAGCCATGCTGATAGAGATGACAGCTCAAGACAGCTGCCCTAAACATAGCTGCTCCACCCAGAATATTCAAAAACAACCAGAAGTTCAGGAATATTTCAGCATATTTTCAAATATATACAGTGATAATTGAAATTATCTTTGTTCTTCTCCATATACATTGACTTGAACCACTATTTATAGGCTGCTCCTTGCAATACACAATGAAAGAGTGTTTGAGGCAAAAAAAGGGTGTTTTTAACCCAGCTTTACTGTCAGAAATAAAACAGCAGTTGAGAGAGATGCAAATTGGCCAATACATTTATGGACTTTGAGAACCTAAATTTAGATTCTGAACAATACACCCGTGACAGCTCTCACTGCACACAACACCATTAATTTCAAATAACCACATTACAGAGGCCATCACAGAGTGTGCAGAACCCAGTGGACATACCCTGCCTCCATAGAGGATGGAGGGAGGCTGCAGGACTCTGCCAGTCACATCTGTCATTTCATCCTTGACCATTATCCCAAACTCTCGCACGTAAGGGTCGGTGTTAAAGCTCGCACTCCGCATCTGAAACGATACAAATGTACAAAAACCAAGCTCATAACCTGTGTGCAGTGCACAAACACATCATTCAGTGCCTGCTCAGGGTGAGCAAAATTAAACCCATTCCTACAGCTGCCTCATGTTTGACACAACACTCACCAATTTGCTGATCTCTTCCTGCCGGTCCGGGGCTGATCTGGCAGTGGCTCGAATCATAGTGGAAGTTTGATTGTCAGTGAGCTTCTTTATGCATCTTTGTCCTGCCACTATGTTGCACACCTGAAATTTCCCCACAGAAAGATAATTAAACACAGTCCAACTGGTTTTTTTGGCTCATGGCTTTTCTTTCACTGATGCACTACAGAATTTCTGAAAATCCGACTGCTCAGAAAACAGTTTGCCAACATTTGAACCCTTTTTCCCTCTGACCACCTTCCCTCAGCCCCAAAATATAGAATTCTCTATGAGTTTACTTGCCTCCAGAGGAAGGTATGTGTGTTTCTGCTCCTGTCCAACTTGTAAACATGGAAGGTGAGGGTAACGTAAAACTAATTTATGCCTGTCCTTAAAATACTGAGCTACAGTGCATTCAACTGTTTGTCCATTCTCCTGCTGAAGTGGGAATCTGTTGGAAAGCAAATATGGAAAGCAGCTATCACTTCATGCAAAATGCTTCCCCCGCAGCTCCTCAGCTTATTGAAGCTCCTTAAGCTTATTGAAGGAGGATGAAATAAAACCCAAACGATTAAATACTAGATTCAGATACTGCTCAGTTATATTCTTGTAAAAAGCTGGTATCAGTTTTGTTCCTTGTATTACTTCCTTAAAATTGGCATCACTATATCTCCATATTCAAGTTAACTGCAAATCTCTGGTTAGTAGTTAAAAAGAAACATATTTTTTTTCCAGAGGAAAAAGAGATTGCAAATAACCAACATCAGGAGGCTGATCCCAACTGGCACTACTTTTCCACTCCAGTTGTGGGAAACATTAGGCTACAAATACGACACCCTGTCCATAAATGACAGAAAAAAAACCCCCAACCCCAACAAAAACACCTCCCAGATCTAAAACAGTGCAATTGGTTCAAATGCCATGATACTCATTATAGTATAAAAATAGAACTAAAAGAACAGCAAAATTGGGAAAATACTTTCAGGTATATTTAAGGCTATTAACCAAAGAAAGCATCTTATTTCAAGGTAATTTTTCCCATCTCAGTAAGGCAGGCAAGATATTTTTCCAGCCTGAGATCAACCATATGCTTAAAAAGCAGAAAAAGAGTTTACGTTTGGTGACTTGCTGGTCGTCTGGTGACATTGCACACTCTGTACTTCCTTTTCATTTGTCCACAGTGTGTTATCTCCACCTTCAGACCTAAAAATTGGACAGCACAAATCACCCTTTCTCCAAAATCAAGGTATCAGCCCTAAACTGCTACACGAGACCAGTTAAACAGGGTAATAAAGCCCAGACAGAACTCAAAAAGCAATTGACAGTCTTGAAATTCAAAACTCCTGAGCTTCAGCCAAAGTTCAACACAGAATTTCAGAGACAAGATGAAATCCCAAAGCCCCCAGAGCTCACAGATGATGCTGAGCACATTCTGCAAATTCCAGTTCTGTACCTCTGAGGAAGCCCAGGATGGGGAAAGGACAAAAAGGGCACACAGGCCCCTTGAAACAAAACCCCTTATTTATACTTTCTGTCTAAACATCCAGGGTCTGTAAGACCTCCAACTCCTGCAGCCCAGCCTGAGATGATGAACTGGGGGTGTGGGGGGAGTGGAATCCCCAAACAGGCTCTCTAGGAGCTCATGGGAATGAGGCCATGGTGAAGCAATTTGGTGCCTGATTATTCTTTCAAAACATTTCCAACCAGTGCAAACTCAGGATTTAATCAAACTTTCCTTGCTAAAACTTCTACTTGAGCAAAGATAATTTTGTTGATGTTTTTTGGAAACACAAAAGGAAGGTGCAGGATGGATTTATGGATTTATTCTTTTTAAAGTTGCTTGCTTTCTGCCAAGAATATCAGGAAGGAAAGCTCTCCATTTTGCAGAAGCCTTCAGTGAACAAAACCAGTAAGATTTCTTCCTCCTGTTCTCTTTGATTCAGTCACTACACACTAGAATAACTGTTATTTACTTCCAGGGGAGTATATGCAGGACAGCTGCCTAAGTACGCAAAACCACACTGCTAAATTATTAGTAAAATCTGAAATATAAAAAACCTGACATCTGTAATTGGAAAAATTTGAGATTGGGCAATTAAAAAAGCATGAAATTCCAGGCTTATAGAAATTTAGAAATCATCAGACTAGGAACTGGAATATTTTTGTCATGAAACTGGGATTGGTACTACTGATAGGTTTCAAAAGCAAAAAATATGAAATTTTTGTCTCCCCACAAGGCAACTACTGTAGAAAATATTAAAATACATAGTGGTAACATATCAGATAGAATAAAACAGCTGTATATAATTTATTACCTTTTATTTCTTTGGTAAACTTTACCCTTTGGGAATCTGTCAGAGGTTTTTGTTGTTCTTCAATACTTTTGAAGTCCAGAACTTCACAGACAAACTCAATAACTGGTTGTGCTTTGTAAAATGCAGTTGCAGACACTGCAGACAAAAACATTAAAGTGTGTTACAGCAACACAGAGAAAATTCTTAGGAAATCCAACAAATGGAACTAAATTTTTGCCTTTCCAATAAGGAGCAAGAAGAAAAAAGAAAATATTTCCTGGTACCTACCATCAATATTTAACATCATTTTCCATAATGAAGGTCTGACTGACTGATGGAAGCCAAACCAAACTTCTCTGCCACCACCCAAAGGATTTGAGCACCCTTCTGATGCTGTAAAGAAAGATCTCCCCACAGGAGTATACCTGCAAGAAAGCAAATAAATTCACATCAGAAAACTAAAGCAAAAATTGCAATAAAGCCATAACTAATGCAAATTCCTTTCCACAAAAGCACAGAAACATCAGTGTTTAAAATTACCAATAATCTGAGATTCCTGGCAAGACTCAGGTTACACCTCTCAAAATCCAGCTTGTTACAGTAAGAAACTGGCTACTACTCAAGTTTAAATTTATTTTCAGTATATTCTTTAATATACCTACTAATTCCAACAAAAAATCATTAATAACTTTTTATTTGTATTCTATTAAAATTTCACCTGTGCCTCCATAAGAAAAGAATTAAATCTCTGCAATTAAAACACCAATGTAACAATCTCTCCCCATACTCTGAATTTTATAGACAATATATGAAGGTAAATAAGTGATCTAACAAATATTTCTGATCCATCTTTCATCTTTAAGTACTGCAAACTTAGTAATAGCAAACAAATCATATCCAGAGCCAATGTCTTCCTCTGAACAAAGGTATCTGACAGTCTGGGCTGTTTTCTGTGCTGTAAAACCTGATTAAAGTAATTTTACTTTTTTTTACCCTAAATTTGAGGATAAAGTCAACATACTGTAAGGCCATTTAAAGTCATTTACATATATTTAACTCGTATTACCTGTTTAGAGCTTCAATATGGGAAAGTTAAGCCCTACTAAACTTTGTTCCTTGCTTCCTAATTGAATATAATTTGCACAGTGGTCTTAAGTGCCTTGTGTCACAGCAGCAGAATTAAGCCCAGTATCTCCTGGGTATGACTGAAAATGCTGTAGGTCCCACTTGAAAAACAAACAAATAATATTCAACTTTTTCTTTCCTTTCAAAACAGCCACACTGGGTGACACTAATGTCCCTCCAGCACCATAACCTTTATACAAAACTGGCAATAACCATCTGTCCAAGGACACACAGGAACAGGGTAAGAAGTTGTTTAAAATACACCCTTCCACATCTACCAACCTCCAAACACTTCCCACTCAGGGAGGGCCCCCTTCTCCAAGGCTACAGAGGAAAGAGGGAGAGGGCAGAGCCCCCTGACCTGGGAGCACAAACATGGGGCCAGTGTGAGACCTCTGGGGAAAGGCTGAGGGCTCTGAATTCCACTGGGAGAGCAGGAAAGCACCAATGGCCTCCTGCCTGAGCCTGCCACTGCCACACAGCCACGACTGTGGCTGGGCTGTGGGAGCACAGCCTGCCCACAGAGCCACCAAAGCACCCAAGTCACACCTCAAGGGCTTCCCATCACCTCATGGAAGGCAAGTGCCTCATCACCACATCCAGGGCCTGGATGGTCTCAAAGGGGACACTCGGCAGCCGGCCGGAAAGGGCATCGTGTAAAGCCTGCAGACTCACACAGGACATCCACTTGATTGCCACCTTAAATATCCTGTCCTTTCCTTCTCCTGGCAGCGTGACCTCCAGCTCCACCTGCAACAATGCCAAACAACAAACCAAGATGATTCTTTCCATTGAAAGGGGGGAAATCAGAAGGGACAATGGATTTCACTGAACAGCGCCATGAAGCAACAGCATGCATTAGGTACAGCCTCTTTTTACAGCTCCACATTCCCAAAGGGGTGTTTCAGAAGCTTGGAGTGCCTCCCAGCTGGCATCCATCTCCTCTGAGGCAATACTGGAATTTGGAGGTGCTTGTATCAATGGGGAGGTCTCAGCAAAGATCCCATAACCTGATTTCAGATTCCTGACACACCCCAGTGTGTTCCATGTGTGATCCCTAACACACCCCAGAGTGGGATCCCTGTGTGATCCCTAACACAGCCCAGTGGGATCCCTGTGTGATCCCTGACACACCCCAGTGGGATCCCTGTGTGATCCCTGACACACCCCAGTGGGATCCCTGACACATCCCATCACTGCTCGTGTCAGCTCCCACGTGCCTGAAATAAAGCAGGGGGTGTCACCACCTGCCAAGATTCATGAATTTCTGGTATTTGCTCTCAAGAGCACCAGAGTCCTTGACATACTATTGCTGCTGACACAGTGCAAACAAGAGAAGAAAGGAGTTTTAAGAGAGAGAAAAAAAATCATCAATCATCCAAACAAAACAAAAAATCTACAAAAACCACCACACCAAAACTCTTACTTTAAAAGTAAGAAAAGGAAAAAAACTACAACCCCAAAGCACCAGTGATGGTATCAGGTAGGGAACAGGGGTACTTCTTTGCCATGTTATGCCCTACTTTGAATTTTTTGTCTAAAAAACAGTGGCAAACTACATTGTGGTAAATTACTCCAGCCAATTACTTGTAATTACTTGTAATGCTGATTTCTCCTCTTTCTTAAAACAAAGGAAGTCTGAGCCCCAAAGTTTTTAAGCCGACTAAAATTAAGGCTTGTCTGAAACGCTCAGGAGGTCTGGGGGTGACTACAAAAACTAACAAAATCAGAGTATCCTTTGTGCTGGATACAAACAAAAGTGTTGCATTTTCCCCTGCCAGGGGGCTTACATTGAAATATAAAAGGCATCCACTTAACTGTAATTAGCAAAAATAATAGGTGGCTAACAACAAACTGCCAGCATCTGGTCTCTTGCAACAATTTGCTTCTTTGGTCCAAAAACAGGATGGAAATATAAAACACAAATAAGAAGCCTTCCCAAAAAACGAGTTGGCCATCTACAGCAGGCACACAAAATTAGTATTACAGCAGAATCTCTCCTCCAGCACAAACATCACTCCCCAGGGAGACTGGAGCAGAGGAAGGAGCTGCACAGCTGTGGGAGAGCAATGGGAACTGAGTCTAATGCTGGGGTCACTGCTGGGAGTCTGGGCCAGAAGGTCAACCCTGCCGGAAACTCTGCAAAGAAAGGGACAGGTCTTCAGCTCACACAGGCTGGAAGCTTTCCATGAAGTCTTTTTTTCACCACACCATCAAAAAGCCCTCAACTTGCATCTCATTCACAGCAGATGGAAGATGTCTGTCACACCTGACCTGCATTTTCCTTTAAACCTCTCCTCCAAATCAAGTTTCAGAAGGGCAGGATGGCCTTTAAGGTCCCCTCCCACCCCAACCACTCTAAACTTATTCCCAATACTGGCAATACATAATTCACCTGATTATGAAACACTTTGATGCCCTTAACCTTAAAAAAAAAAAAAAACAACAAAACAAAACAAAAAAAAACCCAAAAAAACCCACCACCACTATTTTTCCTTTCTTGGCATCAATTTACAAAACTCCTTCACCATGATGGAATGGGAGATGAAGAGGAACCTGTGTTGCATTACCCTTGTCCCTGGTGGAAATAAATGCCCAGGACTGAAGAATTTCTATTCCAGGTGCCCAACTGCAAATACCAGTAAAAGCTACCAGAGCTGTGACTGCTGAATTTGGCCCAAAACCATTTTTGCTGCTGGGTCTACCTCCAAATGAGTTGAATTAGGAGTCACTGCTAAAATAACTAAGGTTTAAATATAACTTTCCTGTGTTTTTCTGCTTTCTTTTTAATTAAATATCTCAGCCTATTAAAAAAACCCCATGAAAATGTTAAAAAAATGTCCTTATTCCACATCCCACATCCAAAAGTTCACATATACTTTCAGACACTGCTAATCAGAATTTTCCCTCTCTCAGTAATGTTTTATTTATCCCACTCTGTACTTTTGAGGACCAATGAACACACCCATGTTTGGCAAAGTAAGCAAAATATGAAAAAATCAGGATGAAGTAGTTTTAGATGAAATTTTACTATGTCATTTACTATTAGGGATAAATCCTAAAGCAAAATACAAATTTTTATTATCTATCCCCAAATAAAACAAAAATGTTTACAGTGTCAGGATGCTACCTGGTCAACCTACTGCTAAATTACAACAAAGTTGACAATTTTGCAGCTAAGAGAGCTAAATGAAAGGGCTTTTACTGTAAGGATGTGAAAAATCATTAAGCCTGTAGAAAAATTTCAAAGCTGTTCTTAAAAAGAATAGGTCTGGAAGCTGATGTGGTCTGAATGACTCACACAAATCAGCATTATCACTGTTTTAAAAAAATAGAGATTAAATCTGACCATGTGTTTCTGAGGAATTCTTAGTATTTCTTCTTCTCCATAAAATAAATGTAACATCACATGGTTATTTTACCATGCTCTGAGCAGACAATGCACCTTTTCTCCATTAATCCAAGAGCTTTTCCTTCCCAGGCATTCAGGGGAAACAATCAGATTAACAACAAACTGTGGATGTAGGAAAGAGCTCTGCTTCTGTCACGTGCAGAGTCTTTAGCAGTGCCTCAGAAAGGCAAAGCCAGAGGAGCAAGTTTGTGGCCACAGACAGAATTAACATTTTCCTTCTGGAAAAGGGAATAGCAGCAGGATTTCTGTGTCAAACTGCTGCTCTGTTCATGTGTAATTACTGCTTTTCTAATAAATGACTAATGAAGACGTAGGTTAAGATACATCAGTTGCTCTTGAAACTTGCTAGGTGAGAAAACTTCCAAGTTCAGGTAAAATTAAATTCCAGCTTTTAACTGTAGAAGGGTATCTTAGGGAAATACACAGTTAAAGGAGGAATTGAATACAAAACTTTGTTAAAGGTGACTTGGGTTTGCTGTGTAGATCTTACAAGGAAAGAAACTTTCAATATCTTCCTAACTTGAAAGTGTCCTAAACACTTCTTTCTTCTAAATGTGTAATAGTAAAAACTAAGAAAATATCATGTTAACATTGACATATTTGTTCTAAAAGGTCTAAATAAAATGAAGAAATTAAAGACTAAAAATAAGGTACACTAAAGAAGGAATGAAAACCATCTGACACCCAAAAAAGCCAAGCAGAAAAGTATTTATACAAAAGACAAAGTTATAAAAGAAGCAGAGCTGCCAGCAAAAAAAACCACAAGGCCAGAACAACCACTACCAACAAGAGATGAGGACAGAGTGCATTAATTAACTTAAAAGAGCAACAGGAGGGGAAAAACTTGGCAAATTTGTGTCAGCCCTCTGTTTAGCATCAATTTTTCCACTACCAGTGCATACTGCAAGTCAATTAAGATCTTCCACATAGATTAATCATTGTATGTTCATGAATCTTTTCAATATGATCCTAAATGTAATCAGATGTGCAGTGAACTTGCTGCATGTTATGTAGAGAACAGTCAAAAAGAAAAAAAAGACACTCAAGAAACCTAATCTAATTATGCTGGAGGAAAGTCCTAATACCTACAAGCTTTATAGTGGTTTAAATCATGCTTAAACCAATTTAGCACCATGTAAAAATTTCCCTCATTAAGCTACATTTCCCCATGTCTGATTTAGAACAGCTAAAGATTTATCTCTATTAGCTCTTTCCTCCAGGGTAACGTTAATACACGTAGAGCAGAACAACTGACAAAGCTCCATAACCACGGGAAACAGGGGAAAAACAGGAGTTTATTCAAAGTGAGCCTAGATGTGAACCACAGATGAAACCACCTGAAATAACCTCGTGTTAAACTCCACTACAAACATTCCTCAGTGACCCCCCCATTCCAAATGATGACTGCTCTGGCAGGATTGGGAAGGGATGAGATGCTCCTTCTGATCAAACAGGACTCCATTCCTGATGTTTTGGAGTTCAAAGCCCACATGCACTAAATTATACATGGTAAAACTGAAGTCTGGGGACAGTGTGGCAGCAGGAAATGCTCTTGATGCCCCAATTCCTTTGTGCAAATGAACACTGTAACCTACACCTGGGAAAAAGCTGACTCGGAAGATTTTGTTAACTCTGCCCCACTCAAAATGGTTATCAGAGCAAGGAGGGTCAACTTGCATCTCATAAAGTCTCATTAGATCTGGGGATTAATTTGATCCCTGTTTATCATGTATAAATAAACCATTTCTTATTTACCTTTACTTATTAAATGCAGAACTTCATACTTGTCATAACATATATTGTCAACCATCCAGTTCTAAGTATTATAAGGCAACTCTGCACATATCCAGAGCTGTTTAAAATCCTAAGAGACTCTCACCAAGTATCCTTCCACCTCTGGCAAATACTCTGCAGTCTTGGGTGCTAAATCTGTGTTCCAGCAGGAACTGGAATATTATATGTGAAAGCAAAGGGAAAAAAATCACTAAGACTTTTAATGATTCCTTTATAGTTTTCCCAGACATTACCTTATCAGTTAATGGAAAGTAATTAACACTGGAGTAGAGACTGACCTTTACTGCATGGCATTCATTTAAATTGGGAGGAAATAAAAATTACACATATGAGATTAAGAGCTTGATTCAGACAGAACTATTAATTGTGTCAACCACTGCACAGGCATCCAATGTGAGACAGCAAACAACAGCCTGAACTATTCTACAGCTGCTGAATTTCAGAGGGCCTGAATGGTTCCCAGTTTCCACATTTCTCTGTGGAAGCTTCTCCCTTATGTTTTATTTCTGCCTACTTAAGTTGTAATCAACTCCCATGAGACAGAACAGTCCTCCCCTGTAACTGAAGATGCTGTATAACTGTGCACCCCCAGCAGAAGGGGACTACTGCAGTACCAACAAGGATTGTGCCCTCCCTCAGGGAGTTTCCTGAACAAAAAAAAAGGCACATAAAATTCAATCTGGTATTAGATCACAGATGTACAGGCTAAATAATTTTCTAGGGCTTGTGTGTCAGCATGTCCCAACAGAGTCCCTTCCACTCCAGCAGTCAATGGGCACAGGAGCAGCCCCAAGCAGAGCCCAGAGGCCACCACCCCACTGGGAGCAGCAAACACAACCCTGAGTCCTCTCCAGCTGCCCCAAGGCAAACACTCAAATCATTGCAGGTGACTGCAGTGTGCACTGCCTGTGCACTGTAAATTAATTTGGCTCTCAGTGATCAAGGATTAGGGAGGAGTGGTTCCAACACAGGCAACACAGAGATGGAGGAGCTTCTTCCAGCTACTGATAGTGAGAAGAAGATTAGAGTGGGCCTTGAGGAGATTAGAGAGGTGACACAACAGCTTCTTGCTGCCCAGAGCTGTTATTTCCCCTCCTCTCTCCCACATTCAGCTGTGCTCTCCCTTTTTCCCTCGTGCCACTCTGGAGATGGTCTGCTGTCTGGGCAGCTGATCCAGCTCCCTAAAGTAGCAGAAATCACACCAGTGGGGAGAAAGAGAGGGAGGAATGAAGGGATACAGAACAGGGAGTGACCACTGGGATAGTAAGAAGCTCACACTTGTGTCCTGGCAAAGCACACCCTGAGCAGAGTGGCAACAATAGAGACATCTATTCCAGAAACAGAAAATCAGTTTCTATTAGTTATTAGAAATATTCTGCAAATACCACATTAAAATCTCTAGAATTTTTTTCTATTTAAAACTTACTTTATCTCTCCCAATGGGAAGTGGCATAGCTGTGTAAAGGTTTTTTCTTCCATCAAACACTGGTTTGCGATCCCCAAAAATCTGGGTTTTAAAGTGCTGAACCATATGCTCCACTATTTCTCTGAAAATGCAAAAAGATTAAGTTAATCCAACTTTTTACTTTGAATGTTAAGTAGCAGACAAGTACTAACAGTGATATTTACCAACAGAGGCATTAATGAAAGGGTTGTCCACTCCTGTCTATTAAAAGCAAGATTTGCTTGACTGATCTGAACTGAAAGCAACCTTTCCACAGACCAAACTGTTTTCTTGAAATGCTGTTTTTAGGGGTTTTTTGGGTATAAACTTTGCTTCCTCTTCCTCTTTTCTGTGACCTACTGGAAGTGGTGAAGTGAAAGCTCATGCTCTCTCAAGCTCAAAACAAGACGTGTGTGGTAGATCCTGGGGCTTCAGCTCCCCTGTCCTACAGCCCATTCTGCAGAGGACCCTGGAGCAAAAGCTCAGCAGCCTGAGAAGCTTTCAAAAATATCATTATCCCAGCTTACAGCCCCAGTGTCAGGACAGCAGTTTATGCAAACAATGACAGTAAAACATTTTGCAGCTCCCTGAGAAAAATTATTTTTAAATCCATTTTTTTTCATACACACAACGAAGTTGGGATCCATCCAACAAGTGTGGGTATGTGCATTCAGTGGAGGTGTGAATATTAAAAGTACACATTCATTGAAGAGTAGCTGGAATTAGGTTCCATTTTTGTATGAATGGGGAAACCACTCTCACAGCTCTTGTCAAACCACAGTGTTTACACACTGGTCATCCCAGGCAGCTCAGCAGTCAGTGAGAGGTCAGCTGGAACAATAACACTCTTTGATGCCAAAGGTGTTTTGGGGCCCTATGTCCCAGAGAGACATCCTTCAGTCTACCTGTAATGCCCAAAATCCACCATCAGGCTGCAATCTTAACACACAGTCAGGGGCAAAAGGGCATTAAGAGGTTAAAGTGACACAGAAAAGAAACCACCAGCTCACAGATGCTGCAGGTTCATGCACCCTGACTTGGCAAGGTAATTAACCCAGCGCTCAGGTTGGTATCACAGTGCTGCAAAATCTGAAATGAAACTGAACTCATTTGAGCAAAGAATTAAGATTGTTTTAATAGGCAATTTCTTTGCTGTGTCCCAGGGTTTATCTTAAAATAAGATGTGGCCACTGAAAGAAACTCTGATCTCCTGCAAAGCATGAATCAAACCTGACCCAGTAATATCTGCCTCAGGTCTGCAGGGTGTGACTGAACAAGTGTGTAACTGGGAGGGTGGGAGGAAGGCGGTATTTTTCAAGCTTGAGTTTAAGATTGAGCATGGAAACCCCACACTCCTGAGCAAGTTCTTCCAACTGTAAACTGCTCTTTATAAAAAATGAACACTTCCACTTCATTAATGTTTTCAAGCTTCAAACCACATCCACAATTAGCAATGGTGCTTCTCAGCTGTGGGTGGAGATATTTTTATGCAAAATAAGCTATTTTCTCCATGCAGAGTTAAAAGAAGAGTTATTTACCACTTCACTAACTTCAGCCCTTTGGGAGAACTGTTTTACCAAGCTCATGCATCTCACCAAGAACACTGGGCTGGCAACTGCAGGCAGAGTTCACCTTGCACAAATCCTCAATAATTAAATTGAGAGCACCCTCAGTGCAGAACCAAACTCACACTGCCCACTCTGCCTGTCCAGCTACCCAAACAGATCTGGCCTTTCTGCCACACGTACAGAATTGTAGCCAGACTGTATCAATTCAGGAGCACCTTGTCCCAGCTGTGTGTTTTCCTGCTCCAGCTCATGTCCCAGTGTGGAACTTGCATGTACAGTGGATACACCCTGCACTGGGGTCTGCAGGGTCACAGAACAAGCTGGAGTAAAACTGAAGAACAAAGCTGACACAGATGAGGGAGTAGAACAAAAAATAAAATCTCACTCTCTCTTTTCTAGAGGTTGTGTCATATAAAGCCATGATAAAAACTACTTACTATATACATGTGAATTATATAATCAAAATACTAGAAACCTGTAAGCCAGCTGTAAAAAAACATCATTCAGAATTGGATTACATGTGCATCCTGCATAATCCTATATACATATACATATTTGCCCACACAGAAATACAGGTATACACATAGGACCAAAAGGTCACAGCTCACAAAAACTCAGGTGCATGTGAGTACAGGTACATCTACAAAATAGAGCAGTAAGCACTCAAAAGAAATAAAACACACTTCAGTATGTGAATCCAAATTCTATTCTTACCACATTGCACTGAGAAACATCCACCACACCACTGCTGAATGCATCTGTGGCACCTCTGCTTACAGCAAAAGGCATTTCATGTGTGCAGATCTGTACCTGCTCCTGTCACCACAAGAGGAGTGACTAACCTGACCAAGCAGAGCAGGTCATCAGCTGGCACTGGAGGAAGAACTTGCAACTGAACAGATTTTGCCTTTCCAGTGAGAAAAACTGCTTTAGGTGTTGTGGCAAGCACCCCCAGACTGGAGTGTCAGGGAGGTGTGAAACACACACGAGCTGAGCAGCACTTGGCTCCCAGAGGAGCAGCAGAGGCAATCTGGATCATGCAGCAGCTGGCAGAGCTGGAGTGGCAGGGGGAGCAGTTAAGGAAAACAAAGCTCTCACAGCTCTCCTTATGAAAAAAGGGACTGCTCCAAGTGTTTTGCAGTGCTCCAATGCAGAAGAGCATCTCAGTGACATCAGCAGCTGTCCTTGGGCAAGAAGAGAGTTCAGCTTCATACACTTAACAACCGTGTTTGCTTTTAAAATTAACCTCAGCTCTTGACTAGCTGAAAAACTAAACTTATACTAAATCACCACAGGAGGAAAAAAAGAACAACAGGGCAGCAGAGCACAGTGATGCTGCTGTGTGAAAACACTATCATTACCAACTCCTCAGTGTAACAATGGAGAATGCCCTCAGGTTTATTAATTCACACTAGGAAATCTGCGGCTTTCGGGTGGCTTTTTTGACTCCACACTGTTTATTTTCATGACTGCATATTCCACCCATGTGACCTTTTTTAACAAAGAAAGGCTTTGCTCTTGAATATATAAACAGGCCATTCCAATCCTCTCCAGTCAAGGTGTAGTTATGATGATGACACTTGTGGTTTCCACTCGGTGCCAAGTCTCATTCTCAAGTTTCACTTCTGGCAATACCGCTTCTTTTTCAAGTCAATGAAGCTGCACAGTTTAACAGGGCACAGATGCCAAATGCAAGACCTGGCTGCTTGTTTCCCTGGACAGCTGAGCCATGTTTTCACCTTGCTATCTGTTTCAGGAGCATAGTTTTCCCTTATATAGAATCTACTGATGAAGGATAATTTCTTACCTGCTTCAGTAACTCCATAATCCTCTCCCACAAACAAACGGGTTTTGCCTCCTCTGGTGAGTAGGGAAAGGTGGAAAAACAAGCTGGTGACACCAGCTCAGAAAGGAGCTGAAGGACTTCAGCCAATTACACTCCAATATTTAACCAGGTAATAACAAATCATTTTTATCAAGTTGGTTTATACTGACCCAGCTTCAACAGAGCTAATACAGCTTATCCACCTGCCACCAGTGGCTTCAATCAGCAGCATCTTAAGATTCTGACAAAATCAATCCAAGCAAAGACTTGGAGGAAAAAAAAAAACAAAAAGGATATGCACATCATGCTAATGGAAGTGATCAGTACAATCCCTGATTAAATCCAGACACATCTTTCCAGACATTAGTGAGGGCACCTGGCTCCAGCTTTTTCAAAGAAAAACAAGACTGCAAAAAAAACTGAGGAAAGGCAAAGTGCAATGTTACCTGTTAACTCTTCTAGGACATTTTTCTGGCTTTATATCCAATTCATAATGGTAGATATCTATTTTAGGAATGTCCATTTCAAAGAAGTTGGCCTGCAGTTTGATTGTTCTCCCAGAAGTGCCAAAATCAGGTCGAGGAGGAGGTTTAAAGGCATATCCCTGTATTGGTGGTGGCAGTGGGGGAGGAGGTGTGAGCACTGCAAAAGAGAGAAAGCACAACTCAGCCATCAGCTGTCCCAAATTGACATTTCAGCAAATTTACAGCCTATTGGACCAGTGAAGCCCAGCACAATTAAACAATGACTTTTTAAACAACCTAAAAAATTTTAAAAAGCCCAAACCCTGCTTCCAGGAGACCATGAATCCTTTTTTCCTCTTTCTTATGCTGGTTCATAATTTGTTGTATTTCCTAGCCCCAATTACTGAAAAATAATTTAAAATCAGTTGCATTTTCCTATACCACAAGTCAGCTGGGTGAGAATTTCACAGGCCAAGCAGGAAACCAAGAACCAAGACCTCCCTTGCAGGGAATAATCTTCATTTTCAAACAGATCTGACCACATTTATTTGAGCAAACACCTATAAAATGGAGTTTCCACCACTTTCCTCCATGCTGCAGCCCTCTGCAAAATCCTGTATTAGAGCTAAACTATATCCTACTGCTTCCTTCACACAGAAAACAGAACAAATACTCCACTGCTGCTGTGCTCAGTTCTTGAGCTCAAACATCAGCTGCTGCTCAAAGTGAAGCAGAAGCACAATGGCTGCTTGCTGTTGTTTCAATCCAGGAAAGTCCATTAAAAATCCACAGAAAAATGTGTAAGGTACCAACGTGGGTATTCAAAACTCCTGCAGCCTCAGTGCTCAGGTGTTCTGTGCTCTGGAGCAACAACAACTCACAGAAAAATCTTCACATGTGAAATAACCCAGGAGGTTTCTCATTACTTATGTAAGAATCCAGGTGTGGTTTCCTAAGATTATCAAATTCAGTTCCCTGCTAGCACCAGAAACAATTCACATCCCTTCATTACCAACTCAGTCACCACTTTTCCACCCTGGCTTTCTGTGCTGGAAAGCCATTCCAGAACTGTGATGCTCTAAATGCTCAGAAAATGTCCTTCCATTTTTATTTATTTGTTGGCAGGTTGTATTAGGTGGCTTTCATACTGAGTAGTCCTGACTGCACCTCTGGATTTAAACCAAATACCCATTTAATACTGAATTCTAGGCTATACCCCTTCTGTTAGTCCCTGCTCATAAATCAGGCTTCATCATTCTCATCCTTCCAGTCATTTTTCCTGGAGAGGACTAAGTGATAACCACACTGGGGCTTCCATCTCTCAAGTGGAAAAGGCAGAAAAATCAGCCCTAAACTGCTTTTGCCTGCTGTACCACTGCCTTGAAAAGGCCACCCAGTGACCACTCAGGGCATGAGCACCCATTTCAGCTGCTTATGATCATCTCCCAATTCCCTATTCCCTCCCAGCTGTCTTTAATATATCTACTCTTCTAATCCCTATCTATTAACCTGCTTTCTGAATGATGCTCAGATTCTCCTTTTCCTGACAATATCTCCTACACCTCCTGATGAAATTTCACATACTTATTCCCAACATTTATGCAGTGTTTGCTAATGAAATAATAAGACCATTCCCAACATTAGTAGCATCAATTCCCCACTTTACCCCTCAACACTTCCCAAGGGCAGTTTCCCACTCATGAGTATCTCCCTATTTTTACCACCCTACTAAACAGCACAAATTTCCCCAAAAACCAAATACTTAATCAGATTTGACACTAGGAAAAAGATAGAGAGTTTTGTTATTATTTTTTGAAAATCTTGTTTATGATCTTGTCTCCCAAACATATTCTAAGGCACCCACCCTTTTAATTCAGGCTGCTGAAATCCAATTTCCTTTTTCCCCTCCTTTTTATAAGCATTGCTATTAAAGACTGTGGTTCTCCAACACTAACTTAATCAACACATCAAAGTCCCTTCTTGCTGAAGATCTGCATTTCCATAACCTGAAACTTCATGTTTCAGTACTTCAGTTTTGCCTTCAATGGCAAGATAGCAATTTTCATTTGAGTATTATTCACCCACATTGCTTTTGCAGTGTCAACAGCTGCCCTGAAGAATGGAGCCAAATCTCACCTCAGCTCTTATCTGTAACCCAGCCTTGCCACAAGCAGCCCCATCTGCCTCTGCCCCTGCCCACCTCCATCCCTCCAGGCAAGACAGAGCACCCAGCTCACTCCTTCTGCTCAGCCCTGGCTTTTTATTTGTTCTAGATTCCTACACATCCTGACTTCGGAGACATCAATTTCATCTTTTCCCAACGCTCCCAGGCCCTGTGTTGACTTCATGTTTTTCTGATGGTGATTAACTCACTCAGGTGGCCCTGCAGTCACCACGTCCCCCTGCCTGGTGTGACAAATTCAGTGTCTGTGTCATTCCGTGGGAAGAATCCTCTGCTGTGGATGGGACACCTAACAAAGTTATTGACAGCACCTTCACTACAGCTGGGAAGTAACAGAAAAAACACTCCCACAAATATTTGTACTTGCAACACACCAAAGGTTTCTGTGATCCACCTCCATATCTGATCAAGAGGATGTGCACAAAGCAGCCACCTCTACTCCTCCAGAGTCCTGTTTGCCATCACTTCCACCTCCCCACCCCCCCCAAATTTTAAAATAATCTGTCTCCCACATATGTTTTCAGTCACTCTGCTGCTGAATCCTTTACAGACCATCACTGCAGACACTTTTATTTCCATCTTTCTGTAACAGAACATTCCCATTTGAAATTTATGTCCTGGGCATTAACTTTATTCTGGCATTTTTGTCTATTTCCATGATTCCCATAGCACCAGCCATTATAAAATATTCTAATTTTCTGTCCAGGCTCCTGTATTTTAACAGTTCCATTTCTTGTTATCCACACTCTGCATTCCACATTGCCTTACCACTATTACCTGGCCAACTGTTAGCAAAATATTGATTTCCCTTCTCCTTCCTGATGATTTTTATGCCTTCTAACATTTCTGTATCTACTGCCACATGCTAATTGCAGTGCCCTTCCTCTTCTGTGCCAGATTTGGTACATCATGACTAATTTTCAAAATGACAAAAACATTAAACTTAAGAACTGGAAGTACAAAGAGAAGCATGATGGAAGAGGACACACATCCTCACAAGGTCACATGCTCACATGCTGCCAAATTAAGTCATTCTGTAATTAAGCAATACATCCTCCCTCTGTTTTAAAATGGGATTGTTCAGTGGGGTGTAACAAAGCCATATCTGTAAGTGCTCAGGGATCAACACCACCACTGCATTCCTCCACTGGACTTTTAGTGACAAACAGTGAATAAAAGTGAGGGTTCAGCCCCATTTTTGAGAACAAGATGAAATGCTGAGAGAAGCACAGACTCCTGGGGAAAGATGTGAATGCAGTTTTATAACCTGCATGACTCACAGAGATGAAAAAGCACCAAGCTGCCCAGAAAGCAGGAGCACTGCCACCCTCTATTTCATCCCCAAACAGTTTTTTCAATTATTTGGGTTTTACGATCCAGTTAAAGAAAAAAAAAAAAAAAAAGGTGGGGGGAAGCTATTTCTGGCTCAACTCCCAAGGCAAAACTTATTCAGGGCAGGGTGTTGCTTCAAGGAGATAAGTGCTGTTTATTGAACAGCAGCAGTGACCCGATAAGAGCTCAGCCTACATTTGTGCCGCCTCAGACAGACACGGATGTGTCAACTGCAGCACCCAGGGATGGGAACTGAACTCCGGGGGACAGAAACTAAACACTGCCACCACTGAGCTGGATTCACTCCTTGGATTCCTGCCCCAAATTAAGAAAGCAAAATCAAAACTATCTTTCAAAACTATCTTGTGTAGAACTTACTACAGCAAGCAGCTGTGAGGGGTAGAATCACAAAATACTGGATTTGGTGCTGACAGAACAGAGAAATAAGGCTTGACCTCCTATCAAAACATGATGGAAGCCTTCAGCCTTGGTCAGGAGGTACAATTGCTGCATCCAAAGTGATTCAGCTGCCCTGTTCAAACACTCCTGCAGAATTCCCATCATTCACTCACTTTTAAATGCCACAGAAGCTGTATCAATACAGGAATATTTTCCTTAGTGCCAAGGTTCCTACCAGGAAGCTTCTGCAGCCTGGTGAGGTGCGTTACAGAGCATAGCACTGGACATCTGAGCTGGAAGTGATGCCCTGCCCAAGGAAACCTGCCAAAATTCATGCAGAGACTCCTTCATGAACACAGATGCTGCTTCTGGAGGCAGGATTTCAAAGCACTGGAAAATCTACATGCATTCCTGGATTTTACTTTTAAAGTGCTGTCAAGGAAAGAAGGGATTAGAAAAAAAGATGAAAGACTAATAAACTGGAGCATCCATGTGATAAGTACTGGAAGCTCCTCACTCATTTGCCAGATGATAAAATGAATAATGAGAACATTTCAGCCTTGATATGATGATTGAGACCATCAAGAGCCCCATTTTCAACGTGTGAATTAAGGTGAGCTGGGTGTGGAACAATGAGGAGCCCATATGCTGTCTTTAGGCTTTTATCAGGAAAGAAACCAGACTTCCTATTATAATTCATCCCATCTACATAAACTAAATGTTCATAGCTATCAATCTTAAAAGCGGCAATTTCTACAAAAAAAAAATCTGGAAAAGACAGGTATCAGAAAAATAACAGTCTTGTGGCAGTTTTATGAAATAAAATTAGCAATCAAGCAAAATTACCCTGTCAAAAGACAAGGGGGGGAAAGGTGGTGGTAGAGGAAAGCTGGATAATCACTGAAATGCTGTGTTGGTAGAAATATTTTTTGCTAATTGAAAACTATTGCAAGCACAAGGCTGGCTGCTCTTATTCCTGCACATTACTGAGGATCAAAATCAGAGATAAAAGTGACTCAGGGAGGGAGCAGGCCAAGACACTCCTAGTCTATAAAAGGTGTGAATGAGCCACACACTTTGACAAGCTTCTACTCCAAAACCCCCACAATTATGTAATGATGGTTTTTGGGGACCATGTGCTCCACAACCATTTCCCAGACTTGGAGCATTCATTTCTTTTGTCTTTCACCATTTTTTAAAGCTTAACTGCTGGCCTGCTCAGCATGCTGGAAGTACTGCCAGTCAGCATTAAACTTGCACATTGGAGATTTTTTAGCAAAGAATTATGCAATTTTAAAGTGCAGTCAGAGGCCTAATGAGTTACTAAATAAGAAGGGGCCAAACGAGTTGCATGGAAGGGCTTGTCGACACAGGAAACCATCTGAGCATAATTACACCAGTGCAATTATATCAATAAGTTTCCTTGTGTGGCAAGTCCTAACTCATATTGAATACTCAGGTGGTGTTTTCACAACTCTCAGCATTGGGCTCATGCAATCTATGTCTGCCAAGGGGAGGACTCTCCAAAAACATTTTTTTAAAAATACTTAATCTCTAAATGAAACTAAAGTGAAGGAAGCTTTATTTGAAAGCATCACTTTGGGTTAAGGTGTCCAATATCAGATAATGAGGCTGCTCTTCCTGAGCATCACAAAAGGTGTTTTAGGTACAACCACTGGGCACATTCACTGCTGCCTCCAGGACAGTCACTGATGCCATCACACAGATCCAGTGAGGATGCAACCTCTGCTCCTTGGGGAAAAAAAAGGGATTTAATAACTTGTCCTCAACTACTGCGCAGCTATTTTGCCTCCAGAACTGCAGGAAATAAATAAATGATAAATGTGTTCATGACCAGGTTAAAAAGAACCAAGGCTGGCACAGGAACAGCCTCCAGCAGCTGCTGCAGAGGAGCAGAGGATCATGAACACAGAACAGCACAGGTGGGAAGAGACCAGGCTGACTTGTCAAGTTTTGAGTATCTTAAAGGACAGAAGTTTCCACAACACCTCTCACAATCTGTTCCACCCCCATGGCAAAATAAACTTGCCTTCCACTCAACTGGAGTTTCCTGTGCTCCAGTTTCTGCCCTGTCCTGGTGCACCCACCACAAGCCTGGCTCTGTCTGCTCCAAAGGCTCCCCTGAGCCAGCTGGTTCCCCTCCTCCTCCTAAGGCCCAACAGACCTGATTCCCTTCACCTCTCCTGGGGGGCACCTGCTCCCTCCCCCTGTGCCCTGTCACAGGGCTTGCAAAAGGGTCACGTCCCCCTCTGGAAGTGCTCTTTGAAGGGGGAGAAAAGGAGACTCGGAGAGGGGACACCCCACACCAGGGGAAACAGGACTTCCACAAAGAGTTATTTAACTACCAGTAAGAGAGGGAATTCAGAGAGAATGTGGGAAACACCCAGTACAGATCCTTGACAGGATCTGTGCAGAGTTCTTATGTATTTTAGTCACACACACATAGTCAGAATAATAAAAAAAGAGAGTTCAGCCTTTTCTTTTTAGGACCCAACTAAAGAAACACTTGGGGCTGTGTTGAAGCTCTCTGACAGTCTGGGTTTTATAAGAAGTTTGACTTCTGGCTTTCTGTTAAGAACCGTTAGGGAATGATAGGAGAGAGGCTGGCAGTGTTTTCTGTGAGATAAGGGAAACCCAAAGCTGCACCTCCCAGTCCCTTGATATTTTGGGGGCAGAGGAATCTATATGGAACCTGTAAGTCTGTCTGCTGCTCATGAAGGATGTTTTAGGGCATGGAAACCAGAAGCTCTTCAGTCAAGCTATAAAATTCTTGATTAGATAATGCACAACAACAAAAAAAAATGTTACAGACTTATCTATTAATCTCCAAGAATTCAACAAACCACAAGGACAGCAGAGGAGGTGATGTAATCAGATTTTCAGTTATCATTTTTGACAAAACCTTTTTCTAAAGGTTCTTCTGGTCTCTCAGTGAGCAGCAACCACACTTTCTAACCACAGCACATTGCACATGCCAAGGTGGACTACAAAAAAAAAGGGTTGGTTTAATACTGAGGAGCAAAAATGAACAAGCTGCCCTCATATTTGGTCATATTTAAAGTCCCTTGCATGACTACTGAGATGTTTGATGCTACTGTGCCAGATTGCTTCCAGTTTCTTATTGCTGTAGAATGAAACTAAACACCTTCACAGAGAGTGAAAGTGTCAGATAAACAGCAAAGCCTTCATAACTGTAATCTCATTACGTTCAGTAGACTGCTCCAAACATCATTTTATTGAGTAATTGTCACTTCCTGTGAAAGAATTCAAGCAAGATTAACTCTCCAGTCAACCCTTTTACCTCCTGAAAGACGTCCCTGCCCCTGGCAGGCAGGTTGGGCAGGATATTTAAAGGTCCTACACAACCCAACCCACCCTATGATGATTTTGTCTGGAATAAAGAGTCAGTTACAGATGTGCAGCTCCCCTGGTTACCCCGATGCCTTTCTGACCTCTGTAAGATACAGCCGTGATCTCCTCAGGGTGCCAGGGGTGATACAGACCAGAATCACGCCCAGACACCAACGGTGTGAGCTGCAGTCACAGATCAAAGGGAGAAGTAAGACATCAACCCAGCCTGCTTTAAAGTCAGCACCACATTTCAAAGAACATGTAAGAACAAAAGAACTGAAGAGGAAGAGATCAAGGCTCCAGCAGAAAGCAGCAGACAAGAAACTAAGAATGGTTCTTTCCAGCCCACAAGCTGCTTCTGGATAATGTCAACTAGCAAAGGACAACAAGTGTTAGTACTTTGCTTTCCTCCCACATTCTCCTTGCAGCCTTGACCTTCAAAGTCAGCCTCCAAATTTCTGAATACCAACAAGCTGCTTCTCACCACATACAAGTGGGGTGAGCAGTGGCAGAGCACCACCAGAGCACCCAAAACGCAGAACTTCCATCCTCAGTGCTCACAAACCAGGTGCCTTAACCAATCCCTGCACGTGGAATTTTACCAAGTCCTACCACAACCCTTCTGAAGGGCCACAGAGAAATGCTTTCAATTACAAGCTGCAGTTTGAATTAAGTCACCCAAACAATGGAGGGATGCTTAGGCCTTACCCACAAGTCAGCAGCCCAGTTTGAAGTTAAATGTGAATTCAAAGTACAAAATAACTCCATCTTCAGACAAACCTCTACTCAATGAAGGGGGAAATGGAGAACATTCTTAGTGTTATTTATCACATTTGACCATCATGATTCATTCCCTTTTCCATGCCTTAGAAAATGATGTTGAACTAATTCCAGATGTCTTTCCTAACAATTAGAAATACAGAATATAATGGCATTTTCTGCATTCATAAAGAGCAATGCCTCCATTCAATACAATCTCTGTCCTTTGCCATTTCAAAAGACCCAAAGTGAATAAATACATCTTTTAAGAGGGAACAAAAAACCCTCAAACCACCTACTAGCACCTATTGCTCCCTTCAGGCAGCTTCTCCTCTTAAGAAGGTAAAACCAGAAATTCCATATTCACCATCCCACATGATGCTTCCCTTACCCCTTGTCTGCATTTAGGTTAGGAAAGAAATGTGGCTCCCCCTCCTTCTGCACTACCTGACACTTGGAACTGCACAGAGTGTAGGAAACAGCCTCACCCACCCTCCAGTGTTTACCTGTTTTCATTCTGAGTCACTACAAGGCTGGCAATGCATGACTTCTCCATACATCAGGACTGACCCTCCCAAAAAACTGAACACACAGCCTGAAGTTTCCATCACTCCTTGCTGTGAACAGGAGACAGATAAGCAATTCCATCCAGTCCCCAGGAGGCACAGTGAGTCCAGCTGCTGCCAGGTGCAGAGCTGAGCTCAGCCCCATCACTGGGTACCTCAACACCTTCTGCACACGCCAGCTGCCATCACACAGCACCAGAGAATGCACAGCTCACCCTGACACTCCATCACCTCCACATCTCAGGCTTTCAGAGATCCCTTCCTCAGAAACAGTAAGAGCTGGTCTCTGCATTACAGCCCACGAGAGGATGCTGGATGGATTAAACCCCCTGAATCAGTCAGAGTTCTCAGCAGCGTTGCTCCCCCAACACTTCTCCCTTCCCCTACCATCACACCCCATGCCTCTCCTGCATTTTTAGAGCCATCAGTGCACCCCAGCCCCACTGAATTAACGAGTCCTAATGGCTCCATTCCATGGCCACTGGCATGGTTTTCCATGCTTTTCCTCACCAGCTGGGAACTGGTGCCACAGAGGCCCCAGATCCACGTTCCCTGTGGGATTCACATTGTGCATAACTTAATGAAACACAGAAGTGATTTGTCCTCAGCTAACTAAAGAAAGAAGCTGGGATGGTTCTGCTTTCAGTTGTACCTTTGCAAGCACATTTCATACCCACACAGACTTTGGCTGGCAGTGTTTTTGTGCAAAATCTAAAAATAAAAGTTGGGTTTTTTCCTAAAAACTTTTTAATATACAAAACTCCACTGTAGAGTTGTAACTCAGAAGTAGTCATGTGTTCCTTGAAAAAAATAAATCTTTTCCCATACCCACACCAGATTAATCTACAAACACATGAACACTCCCGTGGTTCAGTTTCAGAATAGAAAAATTCCCAGTTAAGAGCTGAGGTTATGCTTTATTTTATCACTTCAGATAGTGAAAGCAGCTGTAGCAGCATCTTCAACACGCAGCAGTATCTCCTGTGGTTTCAGAGATAGGGCTGTGGTTTTCAGCATCACTGCAAAGAGGGCAAAATGCAGCTTCCTAGGAGTGGAATAACTCAGATATTACAGAGTGTAGGCTGGCAGCAGAAGTTCCCTATCAGAATTGTTTTTCCATTACACCTCAGGGGTTTTTCCTCCACCTGCTTCTTGTAAGGAACTGATGTTCTCGTATTACTTGATACAAACCAAAACTCAGCTATGAAAGGTGAAAAAAGTCACATAAAAGTTTGTTACAGAGAGGCCTCCCTGAAATTTGATATTAAAGGGAATTTGCAAGTCAAACATTAGGAAAAAACCCACCACTACTATATTCTTATCACATAACTAGACCCAGACAACAAAGCTTCATTTCCTTTCCCTGGTGGGAAGTTTCCTCCTTCTGAAAGAAGCTCTGACTTTTTAACCAACACACCCTTATGCAAATATTCTGAATCCCTATGAGTTATTCCCAAGCATTCCTTCATTAAATGCTGAAGCTCTTCCCAAAATGAAATGCACTGGCTCACAGAGAAATTAATTCTCCTGCATTGTCATTTCTGCATGAACCTGGATTTCTTCTCTATTTTATTTTTGTTTTACTCGTGGTTTGGAGGGTTGGTGGTTTTTCAGGTTTTCTTTACAAACCTGTGTCTCTCAGTAGACTTCACAACAGAAACATGTAACTCAGCAGAGCTGAAGCTGACAGGTTATTTGAGAAACCTTAGGTTTCACTGGCAGCTAAACACCACCACCAAGGGAAACCCCCTGCTCTCCCGAAGCCTTGTCCTCCGTGAGGATTTCAGAGATGATGGAGGAGGATGATGGGCCAAGAGTGTACAACCAACAGAGAAATTGATAAAAAAGCCCACAAAAAACAGTAGAAAAGGAGCATTGAGTGCAAACCACAAGCTGCATGAAAGGACAATGAAATAAGTTCATTATCAAAGTAAAGAACATAGCAACATTTAGGGAGGAATTCACCCTCAGTAAGAACAGACACCTGTCCTTCAATAGCAAACACTTGCTAAACGAGTTTCAGAATGTATATAATGAGGCCCCAGTAATAATTATGTTTTAAAGCTTTATTCATCTACATGACAGGTTTAACTTCAAACAATTTTTTGATTGATCTAGCTAAGCCAGTGAAACCTCCACTCTTGGGAATTCTGCTAAAATTGGCTTATTTAAAATAAATCTAAATTAGCACATCCACACACACTTCCTACTGCTAAATTAAAATTTAAATTTCATTATTTTCTCACATTAATAAGCTCTTGAGTACATTTTGTTACTAAACCAGGAACATAAAAAAAGCATTGCTGAGACAAGAAGTTGCAATGCTGTGACCTCTGACATGAGCAGCTCCAACAGAGCCACCCACGGTGCCCAACACTGCCAAGGCAGCCCTCAGTGGCCACAGAAGAGTTACTTTTTTCTTAGACTATATACAAAATCATAAATATCCCTTGATACATGTAAGTTTCACAAGGGTATTTTCAAACTTCCCAAAATAACATGCTGAGATTAGTTTCTTTCTCAAAAAAAAAAAAATGAAAACTTCAGTTTTGCTCTGCATCTCCTCCTGTCACACCCAACACAGGCTGGAAGTGACACAAGGAGACATTAAATTCATGCACTGTTTAAACACACAGTCCTCAGATTTACACACATTTTATTAAGGATATTCTCCCCCTTCTGATTATAAAGCAGTTTGTACAAGGGAATTCAATCAGGTTGTGCTAGGAGAGCTTTGGGGAAAAATTGTAGAGCCCAAAACAGCAGATGTAGAGTCCATAACTGGAGTTATTCTGCATCTCTGAAAAGTTAAATATTTTAATGCTTCTCCCAAAGACAGAGACTTGTATGACTGCAGAGTTATTAATGCTGGGACCTGGTCCCCAACAACTTCTCTGCAGGTGGCAATAAACTCCCACACAACAAGGCACAACACAACTGAGCAGCACTACAAAAAACAGAACAGGACAAACAAATTACAATAGGAGAGAACAAATTCCTCTCACCACACCTGTGATTAAAAAAATAAACAAATCCTTTTCACAACCCACACAATAACAAAATTTGGTAGCACTGTGGACAGCTCAGTGAGTACCCAATTCAAAAGAAAAACCTCAAAGCAATCTTTGGACTGATCCACAGGACTTTCCCACCTAAATCAGTGGTTTGCTTCCACCTAAGCTGTGTCCAGTTTTGTGAAGTCACACAATAAAAAAAAAACCCAAATAAAACTTTCCTTCCTAGAAAGCCTGAGCACCAGGTACCACGTGGCTTCACAGCTGCAGCACAGCTCTAAAGCAGGGCATTTAGGAGAAGTAATTTTGCTTAATATGAAATGCAAAGACAGAGTACAGAAACAGATTAAATAATGCTCACACAAAAACCTTTCCTTTGAAAGCGCCAAATATTGCTCTGAAAAGAGAACAATAAAAGCAAAACAATTAAAAACAGAGAGGTTAAAATCAATTGCACTAATCTGTGGTGATCACTAAACAGTCTAAAAGACACCACTGATGAAAACAGTCCTGAGTATATAAAAATACAGGCATCACCTCAGTCTCGAGGATTTAAAAAACCTCCACTTCCTGGGCAGTACTAGAAAGTCTCTTCAAAGCACAACTTCTTAGAAATGGCTACCAAAGGCACTCACAGATTACAGCTCTGGTGTAAAACATGAGAGACACTGCATGAAGTCACTCTACCTGGGCTGATATTATCCAAGTCTGTCTTTTCCCAATTTCTACAGTATAAAATGTAAAATGAAATTTTTAAGTTCAAATTCGTGTATTACAATATATGTGGGGGGAAAAAAAAACAAACAAATCAAAAATCCCTTTGCACTGAGTTCAAAGGGCTGTGCTTCCCTAGTCAACAGGATAAGAGATATTTTACATTCTAGTGGGCTGCTTTGTGAGTACATCAGAAAGGATGCAAGATACTAAAACAAATTAATTGGACAATGCATGGAACAGATCCCTACCCACAGCCACTACAGCTAAAACTACGTCATATTTTCCACCAGCTTTTTTTTTTCCTCTAGTTCATAACTTACCAAAAATAAGATACTGGAGGCTGACTTTTCTTCATTTAGAGATTTAGCAATAATTTCTGGTAAGGCTGAGTATTAGAAACTTCATCACTAAAAACAGGACCAAGTATTTTGCTTAAACATAAAGGGAAGCAAAACACCAAAACTGTGACAGGCCCTACAAGTTCTGTGAAGCGGCCGTCAGGACAGGCTTAGCCAACATGAACAGGACTTTCATCAGACATGTAAAGTTCCTAATCTGTGTTTGCAAAGTCAATTCAGCAGAAGGTTTTACTGTGTTTGTCAGCTGATCTCTGCAATTTGTGGAAGGCCAGAAGTGTTTAGAAGGGCTGGTTTCTGAATGGAGAAATCTCTCCCTGCTATACAGCTCTAAAGGGTACAAGAATATCAGGTGATCATCTAAGGGATTTTCTCTTACTGAGTTAAAGCATTTATATGCCTTTTCCACCCTTCTGGTGGTAGTAGCAGTGAAGGAAGGGCTACAAATTGTGAAAAAAGAATTTTCCTGGAAGTCAGGAAGGTTTTGGGTGTCCCTCTGTGCTGCTTCTGTACATTCCAATGCACCACTAAGGATGTACGAGCACACAATAATTCTGCAAAAGTGAAAAACTTCCAGATGAAGTAAAAGTAAGTGCACAAAATCTCACAGAGTCACCAAGAGAATCACTGCTGAAAAAGGTGTTTCACTTTTCAATAGCAAATAGCACAACTCAGTTCACCAAGGAAAGGAGGAAGTTTGGTGCCACATCTGACACCACCAATTATCCTTCCATCAAACCATCTCATCTTTAAGCCACCTGAAGACAACACAAGTTATCTGAGGCAAAATAATGATACAGAATTTTGCTTTCCTTAGGAAAATATATTGGTCATGACACCACATTTGAAAGTCATGCTGTAACTTTGTCAAAAGCAATTTCAATCTTAGCAAAAACGAAGAGGGCAGAGGCTGTATATGGAGTTTTCATTCCCTCCTCTTTGTGTGGCAGCTTACAAGGAGTTTCAGCATTAATTGAGGGTCTAAAATTAAGCCAGAGAAACTGGATGGCTCTGTGATACCAGCAGCAGAGTAAGACAGGTCCACATCCACCCCCAAGAGAACAGAAAAAGCTTTTTAAAGAAGAGAAGGGCAGACCTTTAGTACAGGGGAGTTCTTGCTGCCACTGAAACACAAGCTAAGAGGACACTGGTGGATTAAATTCCACCAGAGGAAGATTTTGCCATTTCACTACCCCAGTTAAGGCATGAGCACACCCTTCCCTGCACCACATTTTAAGACTGAAAACTCCTAAAGAGAATCAACATCCAAAATCTTCAAGAAAATATATGGAAGGTAAAAAAAGTACCTGCACTGAAAGCCAAAACAGACCTACAAGTTTCAACAGTCTGTTCACAATTTTTGAAGGGTAACTTAAAACCAAATGACAAAAAAATAACATTAGTTCCACTAATTTAATGAAATTGTTTTTTGTGCTAGGGAAAAAAAGTTAGTATTTCACATGCACAGCTATAAACAACTTCACACTCTTCTTCAGACAAGTGCTGCTTCAACAATAAAACAGGACCTTCAGCATCAGGCAAACCCAAATATCCTTTCAAAGAAAAAAAGAGAAATCTGTGGTGTGCAAAGTTTAAAATTAATAAATACATTAAGATCTAGAAGTACAAGTTCCAGAAGTTTATGCAGCTTCTAATCAAGTCTTTTAACTGATTGACAGTACTTTTATTATGCCACTTTGACATTTTTCTGTCCTAAAAGAAGGTATACGAAGAAGTAGCAGTATCAAGCTTTTTCTTTAAAAAATAATTCTCTCTCAGATTTTCAGATTTGTTACTTTTGACACTTCCTTGAAGCTAAAAAAAAAGGGTAGGGACACAATGCCACAGCAAATTCAACAGCAAGTCAAGAATTCAGACAGTATTGGGGAAAAAGCAAAAAGGATTAATTTTCTATTTATGGAAACAGTGATTTGATGACAACCCCTTTGTGTATAAAAACCCACCTTACTCCTGACATAGCAGCATGTTTGAACAAACTTTCCACCTGCAGCAACAACATTTTGGAATCAGTCAGTATGGCCTCCTAACTTGCTTGACACCGTTTCCAGAAAAAGAATTAAGCCTAAAATAGCAAACCCTGTGGCAAATCGAGCAGCTCCTCGGGCAGGAGGCCAGCACCAGGGGCACCCTCAGACTGGCCCGGCTGCAGAGTCCAGTTTGGGAAGGGGAGCTGGGAGAGCAAAGCAGCTCCTGCCCATCGGCAGCGCCCGGAGGGGCAGCGGCGGACCCGCATCCAGCAGGGGGACGGAGCCTTTCCCGGTGTCAAGGATGTGCTGACAGAGCCGGAGAGGCTGCAGCTCCCGTGTGTTCACAGCAGCTCCGGCTCGGTGAGGGCTTGTAAACCACACCTCGGCTCTCTCCTCCGAGCAGGATTTCACACACGGTGGTTTGGTAGTTTTCAGATTAACACGTAGCAGGGGATTTCACATCCCTGCTGCCAGGCTGGTTCACAGAACAGCCACGCTCTAATAAAATGCTCCACGATGCCCTGCCTTGTGTGTGGAGCGCAGCAGGAAGCTGCCTGGGCTGCCAGAAGCCGCTGTGCTGCCGAGGCTGTCCGTGGATGATTTCACAGGAAGGAAGCAGAGCCTCGCTCACCATGTGGAGAACAACTCGCAGCTCCCACCCCGGCACAGACACGGCCAGGCCGGGGGAAAGGGCTGAGCCACACTGATAAACTCGAAAGTAAACAAGACACAAGATGAGCTTGGCTGGAGGCAGCAGAACAGCAGGAGCCCGAGACACACACCACTGACAACACACACCTAGAACTTGGGGAAAGTACAGCAGTGTCAGGAGCCCGAGGTGAAGAGGTTGTTGTTCCAGGAAGGGAAAACATTTTCTTTGACACCGAACGTGGGTCCCGGATGGCAAACAGCACCCATCAGCTGGGAGATCATTCCAAGTGAAAGGGAAAGTGGTGGGATCAGATAGAGAGTAAATAAAGGGACTCCCACACATGAAACTACTCTCAAGCCCATATGCTGGTAAAATTTTTAATCATCTGTCTACTAAAGCACAATTTTGAACAAGATCTATCACCAGGAGGTGAACACAGCAACAGCCTAACGTCAGCCACCATAAGCACCTGTAAACTCAAGAGTCCCCGTGCCTGAAAAAGAGACCCCGACACCAGAAACCACCCAAGGATTACATCCCTAGTTCTACATAGTTATTGGTATTAGAATGTGCAAATGATGTTACACACGAAAGCAAGATCTTGAACATCAGTCTGGACACACAGAGCTGTAGGGATCTGTGTGCCTGCTGTACTATCAAGAGCCTGGTGAGAAAATTAAAACAGAGGAGCTGTACTTCAAGAGAAAAATAATCATCCTGATTGTCTTTCTAGATCATGGCCCCTTCAAGAGAACCGTCAGAGGAAAAAAAAAAAAAGCGGAAAAAAAAAAAAGAAAAGTCAGCACCTAACTGTGGATCCCAAGATATGAATGCTTTTACAGAAGCATCTGTAGGAGGAGCCTTAAAAGACATCTCAGTTACAGGTCCTGTATTTCCCTACACCAGTCTTTGCTAGACTATCCCTCTAAAGAAAGAAATTTTACGCAAAACCATTGAGAATAGCAGCACAAAATAAAGTTCCATTTATTTTGAAACTTTTCTAGAAAACTAAGTGCCAGTCACGCAAACACTGTCGTTTCTACCTAACAAGTCTCACCACAGAAACAACCTAACACTAAAAAGGAAAAAGAAACATTGTATCATATGAACTGCACAAACTCGCACAGCAGTAACCTGTATTTCCCCAAAGTGATATTAAACGTCCCTAAGAGAGTTGCTAACTCCTCTTTGCCCGTCCACCTTTCCTTTGCTCCCAGACTTGCTCACACGACATGTGGATCCTGAGGACACCTAACGCCGCTCACGGCTCGCAGCCCTCCCGACATGCGGACGCTTCACCCGCACCTCCACAGCGCAACTATCGCAGCGCGGCCGCCGACGAGCACGCGGCCAGCCGGGAATCCCAGGATGGAGCCGGGAGGGAGGAAATGGAGACCCCCCGGTCCGCAGCGGGAGCTGTGCCGGCCTCAGGGCTCGGCTGAGAGAGGGGGGAGCGGGGCAGGGAAAGCGACCCTCCCCTCAGAGGGGCCTCCGGACACGCGGCCCTGCCCGAGGTGGCGGCGGCGCCCTGACCCTCCTTCCCTCCCCCGGCCAGCGCGGCCGCCGCTCCAGCCAGGCCCGAGCCGGGGGGGGCGAGGGGCTCCCGGAGCTCCCCACCGGACATGGACCGGGAAAGCCGCTCCGGGGGGAGCGGAGAAGGAAAACAAACGCGGGCGAAAGCTCACCGGGTCCGGCGGAGGGGGCTCCCGGGTACATGTCTCCGTGTGCGGCGGCGGAGGCGGCGGCGGCGGCTCCAGGGGAGGGCACGGGGGAGGGAGCGAGCCCGAGCCCCGGCTATGCTGTCGGGGGAAGGGGAGGAGGAGGAGGAAGGGGAAGGGGGGGGGGAGGAAAAGAAAAGGGGAGAGAAAAAAAAAAAAAAGAAAAAAAAAAAAAAGAAAGAGGG
>JBBMKD010000102.1:147456128-147549685 GCA_037834095.1 Argya squamiceps
CTCTGTGCCCGTCCCCTTTCGCTCCGATGCGGCCCAAGGTGCTGAGTCCTTCGTACGAAGCTAATGCCGAACCACCCGGCGACCAGCACCGCGCCCCGCCATGGCCTCCGTCTCCGAGCTCGCCTGCATCTACTCCGCCCTCATCCTGCACGACGACGAGGTCACCGTGACGGTGAGTGCGGGCGCACAAGATGGCGGCGGCCGCGCGGCATGGCCGCCTGAGGGGCCGCGCCAGGCCGGGCCGGGCGGGCTCTGAGCTCCGCTGTCTCATTGCAGGAGGACAAGATCAACGCGCTCATCAAGGCAGCCGGAGTGAACGTGGAGCCTTTCTGGCCGGGGCTTTTCGCCAAGGTGGGCGAGAGGGGCCGCGGGCTGGGCAGGGGCGGCGTGTGGGGCTCCCCACCACACCTCTCGCCCGTGTTAACGAGGCCTCGCTGCCGCTTCTCGTTCTCCGCAGGCGCTGGCGAACATTGACATCGGGAGCCTGATCTGTAACGTGGGAGCGGGTGGTGGAGGGGCTCCGGCCGCCGCTGCTCCCGCGGGTGGTGCCGCGCCCGCCGGCGGAGCCGCCCCCGGTAAGTGGCGACTGCGACCGACCGAGGGCTGGGAACGTGGATCCGTGCAATGGCCTGAGTTGGGAGGGTCTTAAAGGTCATCTTTTTCCAACCGCTGCCGTGGGAAGGGACAGACCAGGCTGTTCAGAGCACCATCCAACACTTCCAGGGATGGGGCAGCCACAGCTTTGCAAGCGCCAGTTACAGAAGCTGTTCTCCTGTGGTTTCTGCCACGCGGTGTGTGAGTGTTCTCGAGCAAACCACACCCTCCCCTTGGGAAAGGCTGGCGTTGCCCATGGAGTCAGTGTACAGGATTAGTGTTCCCTCAGAATTAAGACTGCTCTTCTGTATGTCATAAGGATCAGACAGACCATCAGCATCTCCTCTTGAAGTTTTTCAGGTTTAATAGAAATCAATTCTGAAGGCTCAAGACCACTTTGCTAATAGTACAAACACTATTCTTGGGCTGTTCAGGTCTTCATGCTTGATGTTAGTCATTGCATGTGACACCTTTTGTGACAAGTGACTTCTGTGAGCTGGTAAGTTCGAAAACAAATCCTGTCTCATTTCTTTTCCAGCTGAAGAGAAGAAAGAAGAGGAGAAGAAGGAAGAATCAGAGGAATCTGATGATGACATGGGCTTTGGTCTTTTTGACTAATTAGTTTTGTACCAGCCTGTAATAAAAACATCTCCTTGTAGTCGTGTGTCTCAGGTGGATGTTTGTGAAGGGGAGAGGGTGGAGGGTGGCCAAGTTACCTGCAGCTCCTGAAACTGCTGTCACGAGTGTGCAGCTGGGGCTTTACGTCTTCTGACAGTTTTTTGGTGTTTCACAAGAACAGTGAAGGCTCCTAAAGGTACCCACAGCCTCTGGGCAGAGCAGGGGGAATGAAATCCCAGTGAGCTCAGGGTGTGCTGACAGCCTGGAGCTGCAGGATGGGCTCGTGTCCAACAAAAGGGCTGAGGCTGGGCTGGTGCTGCAGCATCTTCTGCTCTGACCCTCTGACAGCAGCAGTGCAGCTCCCACGGCACCTGTGCAGGGCTGTGGCACTGCAAGGCCAGAGCCTTTCCACAGTGGGGGAAAGGCTGCAATTCTCAGGTGAAAGGCTGAGGTTTGTAAGGTATAGAGTGGATTTACCTGACCAGAAAACTGGTTTGAAGGGTGGGTGTGGGAGGTGATGTAACATTGCACTGGAAAGGAGCTACTTAAAAGGCATAAATTTAATAAACTTTTGAGCAGGGCTTTTCCAGAGCAGTTAAACGAGGTAAGGGCCATGTTCCAAATGGGCATTCCAAAGCATTACAGAATTCCAGGTGTGTAAGAAGGGTGTCCCAAATTTGTGGAGGGGATTTGTTCCACATCTGGACCAAACACTGATGCACTCTGCACTGTCCCACCTTTATGGCAGGATGGTAGGTGTTTGTATTACCAACTCATTTATATTTAAAAAGACACAGGTAACCAGGGAAGAGTTATTCTACAGTGCACACACGAAATAATACGAGTCAGTTTCACTGGTAACACCTTTTTAATAGGTCAAAGTAACTGTACAGTTCATTATATTCTTCCTGAGAATAATTTATATCCCTCAACAGCAAAAAGGGAGTGTGGTTTTTATTTTAACAGAACAGATGGCATAACTGGAAAACCAAGGAAAATCTAATTACACTGCTCTACTGTAAGTCCTCCCAGGCAAGATAGACAAAAGGATGGGTTAGTTAACTACAGTGGGTTTAAAATAGTCATCATGGCTTTAATCTGTCTTTATAAATTATATAAAAACGGGGGACATGAATGGTTACAGATCTCCTCTAAATGCAGCTCTGAATTGCTCTGGTACAAAGCAGCATTTTCACTTCCAAGGAAAACAACATTGCTACAAAAGAACTGGCACGTTATCCTGGTGAAAAAGACGAGTGTTCAGTTGTGTCCTACAGCTAGTTCCAAACAAATGCTTCACACAGCCACGTAAAAGTAAAAGGCAGGAAGATGAAGAGGGCTTTAATTTATCTTGAAATGACTGAAGTCTTGAAAATATAGCTTTTTACTCTTTCTCTGTAAATCGTGATTAGCATATTGCGACGTAAGTGTTCTAATAAAAAAAATTCCAGTCTGGATAGTTCATATACTGTGGGCAAGAATTCTCAGCCCTGAGGTTTCCCCGAATTCTTCACAAATCTTTCTCCCATCTGCTGCTCCAACAAACAGTTTTGGCTCCGAGGCCGTGACCCGGCGGCAGCTCAGTGGTGGCAGCTCAGTGCGAAGCGTGTCCCATGCCATGGTGTGACCCGCCCTGTGCCCCAGCCCTGCGGGCCCGAGGGCTCCTGTACAAACCCCATCTGCTGACAATGCCACCTTCCGAATCCCAGCCCAGCTCGGCTCTACCGCAAAGACTCGGTTAAACTGTTGCAATGAGAGAACCAGCAGCTGTAGGTCAGGTCTGCTGAAGCCAGGGGCGCTGCAAGGCCAGGACTGCACTGGGTTAATCCTCACTGCTGGTGGAAGGTGAAGGAACATCCTGTCGCAAGCAGAATTCCGAGGCTGATGACACTCTTCCCTCAGTGCTTAGTGTGGCCTGGACTGGCTGATTTTCAGTCTGGCTTGATCAATAACATCCAGCAGGTTTTTGGCATCCACAGCCAGGGCGTGAGCAGCCGTCAGCATTTGCTTCTTGTACTCCTGCTGCAGGCTGGTCATGACGTACTGCTGGGCCAGCTTCATCTTGTTGATGAGCTCGGCCAGGTCTGAGTTCAGCAGCTTCTGTGCCATCTCAATCTGCAAAGAGACAACCCTGTCAGCCCTGGGGGTGTTGGAAACGCTGCACTCACAGCCATGCACAGAGCCACAGCCCCTGCCTGATCCCTGACTGAAGTTGGGCTGTTTCTGAGGGCACCATGTGGAGCAGCAGATGGAATTTGGCACCTGCTGAGCCACCCACTGTCAAACAGCACCAAGACCCAAGTAGTGGGTTTTTAAACCACAACTTGGCACCAAGAGCTTGTTAGGGGTTTTCAGGCCCTTATTAGCATCACTCTTTTTATTACTGAAGCAGCTCTAAGGCATAGAAGTAGCTCTAAAAAATGAAACAAGAAGGCAGATACAGGTTGCTTAAGCACATGGCTAAGTCAGCATGAACCTCTGAGATGGCACTTACAGAATCCTTCTCCGGCTCTCTCAGAACCACACTCCTTCAAGCTTTTGGAGGAAAACTTTTAATTATGAACTTCACTGAAAGCTCTCAGTCAGTCCTCATCCAGAACTACAGACAACCTTCCAGCTGCACCAAGCTCTGCTCAATTACCTGTTCAATGACTTGTGTGCAAGCAAATGACAGCTGACATCTGCACTAAGAATTAACCCCCACATGATTCCCTGCCATGGAGTAGAGGTTTATGTCACCTTCCTATGGGTGACAACTATATCCAGTTTAAGAATTCTCACTAATACCAAGCCTAAGTCCATACAGCAATTTTAATAGAATTCACTGAATGCAGAATTGTAACCCAGGAGTTCAGACTGCTCAGGGAACCAGAAGGTGTGTCTGTGCCAAGAAGGGAGCACCAAAAACTGTCTCAATGGGCTGAGGCTGACTGGGAAGGCAATGGCTGAGCACCAGGTCAGCAGAGCTCCACATACCTCTCTGTGGGTGCTTGCAGGGAGCACTGGGAGGGTCTCATCTACTGTTGCCAGTAAAGTTCTTAGTGCCAAACCAACCTCCTAAGGAAAAAAAGATTAAAGAAATAAACTTTAAAGACTTGGAAGAAATAGATGAGAGAATTTTAGGAGTGCATGAGGCAGCGGATACATTTAATTGCTCATCTGGATAAGGAGAGAGTTGGAACATACCTAAGGCTCTTAAAAATCCCACCTGCAATTGTGTCTATCAACAAGATGCCAAAGGGTTAATAATAAGTTTTTCTCATAAAAAGCAAAAATGTGGAGAAGACAGCACATTTTTCAGCACCCTGGATAAGCACAGGCAAGCTGGGCGTGAAGCAGTGCTGTCCACAATACTGCGCCTGGAATCCACAGCTTCGGCCTCTGACCACAAGTCACCCTCACCATGGACACAAAAAGCTTTTCTACTTCCACCTTTCCAGAAAATTTCTCCCCCACCACTTGGAGACCTTATTCAGAGAAGAAATAAACCCCGAGTTTAGACCTTGTCCCCCTACCTTCACCATGGGCACGTACTCCTCGGGCGGGGCCGGCTGGATTTTACTGGACATTTCTATCACGGCCTTCACCAGCCCCGTGACGTTCTCGTAGACTTTGTCATTGGAGCGGTCCAGGTTGGCCGTGGGAGGAGGGCTGATCTCCTGCGGCTGGATCTGCAAGCACAGAGGGGCTGCTGGACCTCCCGTCCCCAGCAGAGGGGGCTCGGCCACTTCCCAGCCGGGAAGGGCTCCGGGCTCCCCGTGTTCCCACAGCCCCGCCCGGCCCCGCTGCTGCCCGGGCACGCCGGCTCCGGGGGATGAAGGAAGTTTCTTTTACTTCTTCTGACTCAACCTGATCTCTGAAATGACACTGGGCAATTTTACCAGGGTTTCCCTGAAAAGCTTCCAGTGTAACACTCTCAACAGAGAAGGGAATAATTTGAGGAATGAGAGTACTGAGTATTTAACATGTCTCAGTGGTTCAAGTTCCACTGTGAGGGCAAACAGGTATCAGGTCCCTCATTCCAGAAGGACCTTTTGTACTCCAAAATAATGTCAGAGCACACAGTAACATACTGATATGTTAAAGAGAGAACTGGAATCAGATCATCCTTGAGATCCCTTCCAAGCCAAACTATTCCACGATTCTATGACATTTTGTTAGTGAAAATCTACAGCAGGTTAACAAAAATTATGTCACCAGTACAGGTGGGAAACACGGAATGCTTTTAGACAGTTGATTTCCAAGAGATCAGAAAAAAGTTAAAAATCCTGTGGTCTTTACTCAAGTAAAATTTCCAACAAGTCAGATATGTCTGGAGTTAAATCCAAGACAGACTGAAATAATCCCAGGCCTGAAATCAATGAAACTTTGCAAACTTCCTTTGTAAGGTCTTCAGTATCTCAGAACTGCAGAACTCCCAAGCATCCCAGCTTCCTGCAGCTATGCCCAAGCAACAACTCAATGTGAGCAAAAAGTTAAAAAATTCCTGATTTCCTCCTGGATCTGAGATGGTTCATGGCACTTCAGCTCCCTACACTGCGTTACTGCTGGCTCTCAGGACTGGTCCCAGCCCCAGAAATGTTTCACTGCAAGCCCCTGATACATTGCCCTGAGGAAACTATGGAATGCTTGGATGAGACTTTCTCTAAGGAAGGAGTGCAGGATTCAGCACACAGTGATTCCATTTTGTAGCATTTCATAAAGTGGGTACCAACAGCTATTACAGAGATTCAATCTAGTGCATTGATCAGAAAATACCTTAGGAAAAAAGAACACTGTAATTGCCTCAATCAGCAGGGAAAGGCTGTGATTCGAATCAGTTTCAGCAATCAAGAAGTTAAAACAGTCATTTGGCAAAGTCACATGCAAAGACATTTTGGAATAGGGCACGTACACACACGCTCACGCACTGCTTACCCTCCATGGCTATGGTTGAGCAGAATGTGGGGGGAGGTTAAAGAAATTTACCAAAAGAAGGGAAGAAAAGAAAAACAATATTAATAAAACTCAGCAGGAAAAAAAAATAAATAAAACCAAACAAACCCAAAACATGTGTAGCAATCAGAGACCAGTTAAAAAGCCTGCAACGAAAACACATCCTCACCAGAACCAACAGCCACTCATGTTAGCTCTGGGTCCTGTGTGACAGAACAACTGCTGCACCCCTGTGGGCAGTGGGAGGGTTTGCCATGCACCCCATGCTCCCTCCTGACTAAACACACGGGCAGGAGATCATGCAAAGCTGGACAGGAGCAAGCCAGTCTGGCGAGCAGCAGAGTGGTGAGGGGAGCAGAGGGCCTGGGGAACCACCTGTCCTGGGAACACTGCTGATCCCTCTGCACAAACTGGCCAGGACTTGATGCATTTAAGAAAATCTTCTATTCATCTTTCTAAAACTTTTTGTTGAGGTAAGTCATGATGGGAAATACATGGTCATTTAACTGTGTACGACTTGTTCACAAGAACTCATCATAGCTGTGGGTTAGGCACTACCAAGAACCCATTCCAGATGAAACCCAACCCTTGGAACTCCAGGCCCTGATCTGCCAAGACTATGGACATTGTGTTTCTTAGCACTTGGTTTGTCTTTGTTTCACTACTCTGCAGAAGTCTTGAGCTTCTTTGTGGAACTGGCTGACTCTGCCTCACCCAGGAGCTCCCTGGAGCCTGCCCTGAAGGATCCTGAGGGCAGGCAATTCCAATCCTCTTCATTTGTGTTCTCCCTGAAAAGGGAGTCTGAACTGGGTGTGGAGGAAAGGGAGTCTGAAATGAACCCTAGCAGCATCTTCAGTTTAGGACTGCAGCCATTAACGAAGCTATGCCAGAAGGTAATAGGCCGTTTTCTTCAAGGAGCATAAAACAATCCAATTTCAAGAAAATTTTGACAGAAAAAAACAAAATGCAGTCCTTCTTTCCTACTCAAAGAGCTATTTAGTACACAAATCCTGTTCACTTGTCATTACTGATGTCTCTGACTGCTCAGGTTTGTTTGTTGTCAAAAGATGTATTTAAAAAAAATTTTTCATGTTCCAGCATCAGCATTTAGAAAAATTTTAGAGAAGCCAAGTTTAGTAACACATCTGTTACTTCTTTTTAATGTTTTCTGAGGCTTGGCAGCTCGTAAAGCACTGGCATCAGTTTATAATAAATAATCCTGCTCAAATTCACCACTGCTGGCTATTTACACTGATTCTTAAACATTCCAGTAATCCCAGAACAAGAGCAGGAGTGAGACAGGCTGGCAGTGGCTGGGATCAAATTATGCTGAACACACTGCTCTGATGGCAGGTTCTGAATTTCATGTTCAGATGAACTGGGCTTTTTCTGTATTTCCTTATATCACCTAAAATAAGGGTCACTCATCCCAGCTGCTGTGGCCACCACACCATGGATTCCTGCTCTTTACTACGGGCTTGGCAGGGCTGTTTCCTGGAGATTAGAAAGGTGGTTGAGTCCCACAGGCAGGGAACAGCACACAAAGGGATGATTTTGGGAGTGCCTGACACCCTCAGGAGCAGTTCTGTAAATACCAACTGCGGCAGAGGCAGGACACAGCATCCTGCAGCAGCACCTCTGCTACAAAACCACTGTCAAGTTTCAGTTTTGGCTTTATTGCTATTTATGGGAAATGAAACAACCTATCAGGAAGGATCTCACTCTCAGGTCAGACAGCCCATTTCCCCTCTTCCCTTGTTGCCCCAGAGCTGGTAGGGTTTGAGGAGCCCTGGTGCTGCAGCAAGAGCTTCTGGAGCACTGCAGCACAGGTCTTACCTCCCTGTGACCAAGGACAGGAGACTTTGGTACCATCTGAGTAACTGGGATCCCTGGGCATGCTTCTTCCTGCTGAACGGGGAGCTGGGTCCTTTTGGGACACCTCATACACTCTTTAAACTAGAAATAGCTCACCTGGGCAGGTTCTAGCTGAGGAGAACACTAAATCACAGCCAGGGAGACCATGACTTCCCTCCCCACTCCCCTGGAGAGCTGCCAGGGTGTGTTTGCCCCATGACATTATTTACTCATGAAGTCTGGTCGATTTTGCTTTCCATGGTCTCTACCCCAGGAACACCGAACCACCTCAGAGCGGTCACATTCGATTTGCTGGGGGTATTTCACATGGCCCTGGCAGTGTTCCACTTGCTGGGGGTGTTTCACCTACCTTCACCCCTTCGTTGTAGCTGTCCACGGGGCTGTTGAGGCTGGCCAGGCTGCCCAGGTGCCCGGGGGCCCCGGGGCGCGGAGGCTTCTTTGGCGGAGCTGCGTGATCTGCTCGACAGAAAAATGGTGTTTTTAGAGCACAGATGTACCTGCAGCCTCCTGCACAGGCTGCCTCTGCTCTTCTCTGCCAGACATGGACAGCTTTAGGTGTCCTGCAGTAAATCCCCTCTTTGTGGGAGCTGCACTTTATGAGAACAGGATTGTTTTAGTAAAATATTTGAAGCTTCTTTTGTGGGGTAACTGCTACTGCTCTGGGCACAGCTGCCTCAGCCCTGAGAGGTCGGGGTACCCAATCTCTGGGCACAGCTACCCCACCCCTGGTGCCACAGCTGAGTGCCAACATGCTCTGTGTGTGTGTGTCTGGGAAACTGGATTTCTTCCCAGCAGCAATCCTGGCTGTGATTCACTTTTGAGACAGAGAAACCCAAATTTAGGAGTCTAAATACTGTTTTACATGTCTGAACTCCACACTGGGTGAATTCCCACTGTGACTCAGCTTCCTCTAGACATTTCCTGCTTGTTGATCTAAACACTTTCTTGGCGTTGCTGAGTGCATGTCTGGGGGCTGCATGGGGAACCTGAACACACAGCACACAAACACTGATGTGTAGTAAGTACCTGGAACTGAATCCACCCTCTATGGAAATACTGCCATGAACTTTTGTTCACTACTGCTGCTGCAAGATGTGTAATCAAGTACCTCAAGTGTCAGTATCTGCATTTACTGCTTACCTGGTTTTCCCACAGGCTGATATATGTGCTGGTTACCAGCCTATAAAATAAAATAAACATATAAAGTAGTTATTGCTTGCAGGTTTCATCAGCACTATCTCAATCTCAAACACCAAGAGCAGCCAGCATATTTCCCACCAGTTAAAAATGCATCCCAACTCACCATCATCAGTCCCTCACTACAGGTCTGCTACTTACAGAGCAATAAAAGAATTTGCATGTATTTTGTACTGCTCACAACAGCTCTGGCCTCTATATTACAGTCTATCCTTCCTTATTACTCAAAGGTGGTGGGACAGTAACAGGCATTTTCAGTCTGTGCCCCCAGATCCAACTGCAGAGGTCATGGGGGTGAAGGAGAAATGGCAACACAACAAAGAGACTCCAGAACTTCCTGCTGAATGGTTCTGTAATGGGAACACACTGCTAATCTGGTTTGCTTTTTGCTTTTGTGGCAAAGCTCTTAGTCAAGGCCCATTTGCTTTTTCACTTGGAAGAACTGAGTAACAGACTGAAGTGACTTTCCCTGGTAATTGCATTCATACCTCCTTCACACCAACCTCATCCCCACCGTGAGCAGCCCAAGTGTCAGCACAGTGTAAGGAATATCTCTGCATCAACTGCCCTGGCCCTTAGGGGTGATTTTAACTTACAAAAATTCAACTGGGAATATCTACAGTGGACACAAAGAGGTTCAGAAAATTTCTGTGAAAGTAACTTCTTGGTGCAGGTATTAAGGGAAGCTGACTGGGAAAGGTGATTCCTGGAACTGCTGTTTGTAAACAGAGAGGGACTCATGGGCCAAGTGGTGAACAGTGGCTGCCTCAGTCATGGTGACCACAAAGGAATTGAGTTTCAAATTGCTGGAGGTAGGAGAAAAAATTCCAGCAAAACCTTGGCTGTGGATAGAGTGGACTTCAGGTGCTTTCCAGGAAATAGTGAGGTCTCCTGGGAATCTGCTTTTGGAGGAACTGGAGTCCATGGATGTCAGATGCTTTTTAAGAGCACAGAGGCAGGCAATTCCACAGTGCTGGAAATCAAGCAAGGAGGGCAGAAAAGGGTCTGGCAGAGCAGGGATATTCTAGAACTCAGGTGGACAAAGGAAGTGTACAGACTCTGGAAACAGGGACAGCTGGCATCCCTACAGAGATGCTGTCTGCCACTGCAGGGAGAGAATTCGTGCTGACAAAGCTTGACCACAGTTTCAGCTGGACAGCACCACAAAAAGGACTTTTTAAAAATGTCAACAGCAACAAGAGAACCAGAAATAACACTGGTCTGTTGCTCTATGGGGTTGGTCACCTCAGAAACAGGGACACAAAGTGGAGACATTCAGTCATGTCATTACCTTTGATTTGTGCTGTTAACCTAAATATTTCAAATCTGATAATCCCAGGGGAAAGAGAGCAAGAGAGAGGCAGAAAAATGAAATCCCACTGAAACAATTTCTGCATTTTTACTTCCACAAAATTGCGTATTGAAAGTATAACTCAAAAGAATGTGATCCAACAGGAACTGCCAAAATGTGGGTGCTAACTTCTCATTTGTATCACTGCCCAATTTCTCATCCTCTCAGTCAGATATTCAAAGTGACTCACAGCAGCATCAAGCACTTCCCACTGCAAATGATGTCAGAGTTATGTCCTGAATCTACTGAGAACTACAAGATCAAATTCCATGACTAGAAATGTAGTTATCACGAATTAGAGTCTCTTTTGAAACCCATTTTGTCCACCACCATGAAGTGTTTTCTTCACACTCTTTCAAATGGGGTGTGATATTGAACCACAGGGCAGACAGGACTTCCCCTGGAAACAGTTTGCAATTTGTAACCTGTGACAGGACCTGAAAATCTCCTGGGCATCTCAAAGCATCTTCATGAGCAGCACAAAATGCAGCAACACTTTTCTTGCTCTTATCTAAAGATGCAGCAACAGCCAAGGCCTAATGGTAACTAATAGTCTTCTCCCACTTCATGGAAAAAATCTTAGGAGCTTCCAGACATGAATGTCTCCAGAGACCATGCTGCAGTGTGTCACTGATACACTCATTCATGACTGTGTCTTGGCTGCAAATGCAGGAAGAATCCCTAAATTCTTAAGAAGTCAAGAAATGCTGAAGCCAAAGCAGAAATTTACAGTTGCATCCCAAATGAAACAGTAGGGTGAATTTAAAATACCCACTACTTTCCTGGGGAGAAACAGTGGATGAAGCACCAGGTTTGTATCATTACCAGTCCCCAGCCTAATCCCCCTTCTCCAACAATATGATCCAGAGATTCCAATGGCAATTAAACAATTGAAGAGATGGTTTTAGTTAAACAGACAGGAGTTAAGCCACTAAGAAAGAATACCCGAGCTGCAGCTGCTGTCTGGGAATAAAGGAATGGCTGTGGGGCTTATTCCAATTGTTTCATCGTGGATCATCTACCCCAAACAGATTTCTGGGTAATACAACAGCAACATTTACATTCCTTGTGAGAAAACCCTTCAGATATTTAAACAACTGCAAAAGTTACTTTAATCCTGCTTTCTGTTGACAGAACTTGCAGAAAGCAATTCTCATTTTTAAATAAAAGGCCCAATTCTATAACACATGAGCACTTGGAAATTATTGTAACATATCTGTGGAAACATTTTAGTATTTGTTTCAAGAACAGCTTCAAGGAAAAAGAAATAAAAAACAAAAAAACCCAATAAACCCCCAATCCCCCAAAATGCTGCATGAACCACTTTTGCTGTGGCTGCTGTTCCCACAGAAACTGAGCCTCTTGGAAAGCTGTACCATCATGTAATAATAGTGGAAACGTTTAGCAAAACCTTTAAATCATCTCCCACACCCAAGACAGTGTACAGCATGTTCCACCAGGAAACTGGAGGAAGAGCTGGGAGAGGAAAAGATCCCCCCACACTTACTGGGCCCTGGAGACCTCCGTCCTCCCGGTCAATGCTGCCTCTGGAGTGCCTCATGTCGGGTTTCTGAAACAAAAATCCAGTGATTACTCTGCTCTGCTTACCCAGTGATGTGCCCTCGGCTTGGAGGCAGTGTAAGGACAGGAAAATCCTGTTAAAAATGAACACTGACAAACCCAGATGTCATTTCACTCCAGTCCCTGCGCCCCCGCTGCCGCCGCCAGAGCCTCGGCTGCTCCTCCACCACCCGCCCTCAGCACAGCAGTAAAAATGCTCTAATAAACATCCAAAGTACCACTGCCCTAACACAACACGGGAAAACCTGCATTTTAGTTTTCTCAAAGGCAGCAAAAGTTGGGGTTTTTTTCCTAAAAAAAACCAAAAAAAACAAACTTGCTTCCCAACAGCAAAATTCCAACCACAGGATGAGAAACGCTGCACATTAATTCCCGCTTCCTGCCCCAGGATGGCTTAGATGTACTTGGCTCCCTCTCCAAGCAAATGGGGCCAATTACTGGAGCTCTCTAAACACTCCATTTGGATACAGCCAGCCAACAAAGCCATCCAGATGCCCTTTTCTCCCCATACAAGCAACAAAAAATTTCTATTTTATGTGTTTTAAGCACAATACAGGAACCCGGGCCTTGGTTGTTTTTAAAAGCAAAAATAAAACCACAGCAATTTTTTTTTTTTCTTTTTTTTTTCTCCACAGTCATTTTTCTCTCGGAATAGTCTAAGTTGGAAGGGACTCACAAAAGCCACTAAGTCCAACTTCTGGGCCTGCACAGGAAAACCCCACTCATCTCTCCAGCAAATCCATGTTTGTTATATTTATTCTTCAAGGACAATGTTGATTACATGGAAAGACAAAGAATAGTGGATGTGAAGCCAAGGTTAACACTGATCTGAAGACACAAGCTCAGCAAAATTACAGTGTGCTTCTTGTGCACAAATTCCGGCACTTAAAAACAGGATTTCTCTGACTCTCTCCTACGAGACTGGATGAAGAGACACTGACAACTCAAGGGATAAAATGATCACACACAATATGAAAATAACATTTTTTATTTATAGAAATGTAGGTGTAACTAAACACAGTGCCACTAAACTGACTGCATGTTCTTTCAGGGTTAATTTCAGGGGACAAAACATCCTTTTCTTGTTTAAAGCTATTTGAGATTCCTTCCTCCTTTAAGAATACTAAAAAATAAGTCCAACTCACAAATCCTACTAACTGACCCTAAAAACCAGCAGGGCAGAAGGAATCTGCAAAAACACACTAATATTGATCTTCTGTCATTAAAAACAGTCCAGTTGTGCTGCCAGTCTGTCAGGGCTTACATTTGGGATTTTCATTCAGTCTTCTGCAGACTGAGTGAGGCACAGCCAGAGACAGTCACTGCCTGAAAGAACTTGCAGATTAAAAATAGACAAATCATATCAGACAGGGAAATATTTAACCCCTTCTTAAATGTGAAGAACTGAAACAGACACAAGTGGTCTCCTAATGATATTCCAGGAATTTGTGACAAATTTCAAGATGAAACCTACCACTGACTCACCTCCAGTTTCCTTCCTTATTACAATAAAGGAATTTTTTTTCATTAAAGTCTCATTTGATATGAGTATGTCTGAAACTTCACTAGACAAGTAAAGTGATTCTCACTGTAATTTCAACTAAAGCACATAGCTAGCCTTGTTAAATATCCATATAAAGTACCTGACAAACTAAATTTCTATTACACTGATGCCACAATTTACCATCATTTCATGTTCATTTCTAGCCAGGGAAGTGCCCAAACTCTTTGGAAATAACCAAAGACTATTTTATCACAGGGGTTTTTAAATGCTCTTTACACTTACAGCAATTTATTACTCAAAGAATGCACCAAGGAATGGTTTGGGCTGGAATGAACCCTAAAGATCATCTCCTTCCAAGCCCCTGCCATGGGCAGGGAAAACCTTCCCCTGGACCATCTAGACCACATCCCTCAGACCAGACTCCAGAGACAATGAAATACTGAGCATTTCAAGAGTCAGAAGCACAAAAATACACACTAGTCCAAATAACAGGACCTTTTTCCCTAGTAATACAAGTAAAAAGTTAAATTAGCAGATACAACAGACACAGCTCTCCTTGTCTTGCTAAGAAGGTCCCTCCTTCCAGCATCCAAAGTTTTCTACATCACAGCAACAGTTCCATTCCTCAAGTCCCCAGCAGCAGCCAAAACGCAGCACATAGAGTTTCCCCCAGGACACCCCATTCACAGACAGCACACAACCCACAGCCCAGGAACTGCTGCACAGAAAAGCTGCAAATGCTCATAAAATATCACCAAAATTGTGATTATTAACTTGACAAATTATCAATACACATTATCAACAAAAATCCCCCACACAAACAAGGCTGTGGAGGGCAGTGGTGCTGCCCTGACATCTCCAAAAATCTGATCCTAAACTGCAGATCCCAAGTGCCAGGGGGTGATGGCAAACCTGAGGGACTCTGAGCAGCTGCACCCCTGTGACCTGCACAGCTACACCTCAGAAATAAGGAAAAATCCTTTAGCAGGATATGAACTTCTTTCAACTTCCACAAACATTCCCCTCTGCCCCATCAAAACCTGAGTAGCCAGGAATACATGGAATAGAAGTGTTCAAATTTTGCATTCAATGACTAAGAAAAGTCCCAATTATATATTTATTGATTTTCATGTTCTAATAAATCCTAACAACTCCCATTTGACTAAATGATTTTCTGATTTATTCATCTGTGTAGATGTGGAAATGTCAGAAGGCAAACTATTTTACAGTAAAGGTGATTTTGATGATCAAACTCCCATTGTATTTTAAGTATTATTCAGCAGCAACTCTTCCACTGCTGCAGCTATAAGAGCTTTGAGCCCCTCACGCTGCCACGACAGCAATGCATTTTTAACACTGAGATCCTTCAGCTGGTTAATGCAAATTTCTCTAGGTCAACAATCAGCCTCACACCAAACCTGCTCAGTACTTCACAGTCCCAAAGAACACCTTGCCATCTTTCCAGTCCCTGCCATGGCTCTGGACCTCTCAAAAAACACAGAGAGAAAGAACTGTATGTTGCTAAAATCTTGCAGAAAAACGAAGTCCTTCAGAAGTAAATGGATTTTTTTAAAAAATAAATAAGCCTACTATCTGAAATCTTTGAAAATGTCAAGAGGAATTTTCAGACAGGATGTGTATGTTGACAAACTAGGACATAATCCACTTTATTTCCAGTATTTCTGGTTACTTGCTAATAAAAGAACATGTAAGCCTTAGAGTTCTCAGGACATGCTGAATTGTAATGTCTTGGTGGGATTTTCTCAGGCTTAAAATTAGAATCTTATTTTAGCAACAGTTCACATCAATTAGACTTGAATTGCAATTCTCAGTGTCAAAACAGGACAAAACCACAACTATGTGGGAATTTCAGAAAAAAAACCCAACTAACCCAAGCATGATAAGGAAAATATGTGAGTTATTTCTTCTTAAGCTATCCCAGAAAGGACTATAAATTTCTTAGCATAAAACTGTTCTGTCTGCTGAGGAGTTACTAACAGGCATGCACATACATATCTTTATTTATCTGACTAAAAATAATGTACACAACATCAGCATAGCCAGAAAGAAAGGTTCAAACTGGAAACTCGAAATAAAGGAAGGAGCAGGCAATTAAATAGGCCTAAAAGAAGTGTAAAATGTTCAGAGATAATTTTTGATTGTTTTAGATGGTTTGAGTGCAGCCATTTAATCTTCCACCTGAATTGCCCTGGACAGAGACTATGTCCTGTGGTGATCTGTATCAGGCTTTAGGTGCAGTAATGCTTTGTGTCTCCACTTCAGCTTTCTCAAAAATAATTCACCTATTTCTGTCCTTCCTGGAGATGCTCATCTCCACAGCACTTCTATCAATAGAGCATGAAAATTTAATCATCACAAGTTTTAATCCGTGTCCATTAAAGCTGGCAGACCTAAAGTGCTGCCTCCCCTCCCTGCCAGGGGCTGGGAGGGAATGTCAGCCCTGAATCCCCCAAAATCAACCCCTCCACCAATTCTCTCCTCACTCTCCAATTAATGTATTTGGTACAATTTAAAATCAAATATTTCTTTACTCTTCAGCTTTTACACAATGGATTTATTTTCATTCAGAAGTTTCCCATGAGGACAGACCTGTTTGTTTTCTCTTTTTACAGCAGGATTTCCAGAATTCTGGATTCTGTTGAGGTTTGCAGCTTGAAAACAACATTTTTATCCTTTCAAATACTGACTAGTCCATGTTCTCCAAGGACCAGTTTTAGGCAAACTGCTTACACTGATAACAATCTCCCCAAGGACCAGCACATTTCCATTTCAACGCCACTGCAACTGAATTCCCCATCTGGGGAGTCCCTTCCAGCAGCATCAGTGCTCTTTATCCCTGTACTAATATGAGTGGTATTTTCTCCCTGCAAAAAGCAGCAATAAATTTCAAGTCATGAGCAAGTTGGTGTTACTCTGGGGAAACAAAAATTGTACTAACAGAAACCCACAGAGGATTTTTCATCTTGTTGCAGTGTCTCACAATAAATGATTTGCAGTTGCTCCCCTGTGAGTCCAGCTCTCAGTGGTACAAGTGGGATGTGCTGTAGAGCCTGAGGACTGGGTAAATAGAGCTGTTTTTGGAAGCAGACAGTTTACATTGAGAACACTACACATGGTTACAAAAGTTAAATATTATAGTTAAGTAAGCTAAATATTAAAATCTGTCTCTACTCTGTTGTTCTCTGTGCTGAAAAGGACAAATATTATTTGAAACCTGCCTAAAGCAGGCAAGGGAGGGTGGATTTCTTCTCCCTAAATCACCTGGAATGAAAATAGGGAAAGCCCTTCTACCCATAGAAATGTTCATTGTCACTCACTAGTTATTTACTAGTGAGTGACAACTCAATGACAATGATTAGTTAAATGTTAATTGTCACTCACTGACTCAATTGGCCAAGGAGCATGTGTGTGTGTAACACCTGGCTTATTTCTATGCTGGACATCATTATATGGCCTTAATGCCCCAATAAATGGCTTTTTTTCAGATGTTTAGACTCTCATGTCTGAATTGTGCACATCCTTCCGGAGACCTGCAAGGTTTCCAAGAGTGACTCCCCACAATGACTTTTCCACATCTTCACTTCCCCAGGGGTAAACCTAGAAACTCACCCACACTCCTTTTCCAAGAAACACCCATCTATAAACTGAATATTCTCCTGACACACATCCTGCCATGGGCTCAAAGGCACCCTGTGGCTACCAGCAGCTCATTTAGCTCCTAACATGGGGTGAAAATTTCTAATAGGCATTCAAGGGTGAACCACAAAGTCTGCACAGTCAAAATGTTAATGTGGAAAGAAAAAGAACTGAACTCCCTTACAGATTCCAAGTCCTCAACAGAATAGATGCAAGAGAGATGGTGTTTCCTCACAGTAAAACTAACACAAAATGGAAACACAGCAAATCTCTCCCAAACAGATGCTATGATTGTACTACAGATAAAAGAAAAATCAGCAAGTTCCTTCACAACATCAATTTGGGGGATGATAAACACCCTAATGGTCCCGAGACTGAATCAACAAACACTCCAAATAATCATCATTTATTCTACATGAAGAATCAGAAAGTTTTCTGCAGAAAGTTCCCACACAACCTACTGCCACCACCTGCACTGTCAATGCCTCATTCCAGAAAGCACACTGATTCCACAAAATGTTCTTGCCCATCTTTACAGTTTTAACCATCAGTGGGATGAGTTTGACCTCCTGGGTTGTGTAGGTCACAAGCAACTGGTGCCACACAAGACTGGAAAAGTTAATGCCTAAATTAGGGAAGAGATTTTCCTTCCCCTTCCCACTCTTCAGACCAAGCAATCTGGGCACAGAGGTTTGTCTGCTGTCATCCCAATGGGAAACTGCAAATTCCCAAGTGGACTTAGAAGGAAACCAGTTTCAAACCCATTAATCCAAAGTCACTTCTTAGCTCAGGCACAACGTGGATCTCAGCTAGAACACGTCCTGGCCATGGGGGAATCTACCAGTACCCACAACTCAAGAGATTTCCAAACTGAAACATTCCTAGAAATGTGTCTAAGATCAAGCACAGGACTGTTCTCTGACACAACCCACACCACAGCACTGTAAATTATCCCCCCTTCCTGAGAGGCTCAGGCACCCACAGGCTCCTGGTAACATTCTACTCCCACCTTCAACTCCATCTGTTGCCATCAGCCTCAAGTAGGAGAAATTTAATACACAACTTGTATTTTGACAACTGGGAAGCCAGAGCTGAACCAAAAAAAAAACCACACACCAAGTGGCACTGACAACAAGGAACCGTGGAATTGCAGAGAAAAAGCATCAGAAGATCCCATTACCAATGATTTATTTTTCCTGCTCGTGGTGAGGTTCAGAGCTCTTCCCTCCTCACAGAGCTCTCTCTCACATTATTTCTTCCCACTAACATGTGCCATTATTCCTCCTGGGCAAGACTGGGTACAACTCAGGACAGGCAGGGCCCTTAGAAGGCTGATGGTTACATCTTTTTTAGGGGTAGAGTACACACAGATCCTTCTATGTAAGAACAAACAGGCAACCTTCAGATGGGCACAGAATTATACCCACAACTTCCCCCACACCAACACCCAGCTTGATAAAATGAGATTTACCAAAAGCCACAGCTGTTCAAGATATCTGAAATACAGTTCTCCCTATCTGAACATTTATTTTAAAACCTGTTTCCAAACCCACTTTTTGGTGGCCCTGTGCCCTGTAAATTTTCTCTTTTCAGAGAAGTGACCAGTTTTAGCCAGCTGCAATACAAAACCAAAGATCAGGAGGAATTAAGAAGGTCTGTGAAACAAAGAATTACCAGGAATCGTTCTTCTTTCTCCAGCCAGCGCTGATCCTCCTCCATCTCCTGCTGCTGCCGTATCAACCTCTCCTCCATCAGGTGTGTGGGCAGAACCTGGCTCATCCCCCGGATGTCCAAAGTGCCCGAATCCTACAATCCACAGTGAGTTTATTCAGTCTCACGATTTAAAATTTGTATGAACAGGTGCAGGAACTCAGAGATTGTAAAAGGAAAACTTTTTAGAAGTCAATTCTCAGCAGCAGTTGAGCAGAGTTTCTTCAGCTCCTCAAAAACTGACACAGAGCAGCGGAAGAAACTCTTTCCAACCCTCAAGTTTTTATCTGCCCTTGCTCTTAGTCACTGCAACCAAAAAAGATTTGAAAGATTCTGTTCTGTTTTTCAGCAACATTGTCACTTCCTGTATTGCATTTCATTTAAGCTGGACAACAAAAACAGACTTATCAATTTTGTTTTCTTGGTCTTGTGCAATAATGTAACCATCCAGCTGTTAAAAGCTGCAAGATACATTTTTCTAAAATCAAAACAAATATACTATTCAGTGTTACCCAACAGTGGCAAAGCATGTCACAATAACATCTTTAAATGAATTTTTTACCAAATATTTATGCCTGTCTTAAGCTTACAAATACTCCACATACCATACCCCAGGGCTGTCTGGAAATCATTAGCAAACAGTGTGGAAGTTAGTATTTTTAAAAAAGCCAAGGGAAATTTGGTAACAAACTTCCCTGTATTTAACAGGTAAGCCTCAGAGATCACTTAAATGTTTATCAGGAACACAGGGAATAGAGCTGGTTAGAGAAGAAGACAGAGCAGACAGAAGCTGCACAAACTGAATCTTTGTGGAAGGAAAAAAAAAATGGAACAAAAAAGTGTACAACAGTGGAGAACAAAAAAAAGACACAAGGTTAAAGGGGGAATTAATTTGATGTTCCTCAGCAGCTCAGTGCAATCATGACAGGCTGGAAAGTACCCAGAAGGAATTCACCTCAGGAATAGTCTTTCAGACCATTTCATTTTCTCTTCTGGGTAAGTTACAAAGAAGCCTCAGTCCCTTCAGCTGTGCTGGGTATCTCCCAAGAGGTATTTTTACAGGAGTGTTCCCATCTCTGTGAACAGCACTAAGTTCCAGTAAAGCCTTCTCTTAACAAACACCAAATATTTGTTATCACTCAGTTAAGACAAGCAGTAACAACTTCATCAAGAATTCATGTGAAGTGACACTTCATGCCCAGCCTCACATAGAAGAATTTGTTTAAAAAACAATTCAGTCCTGACTCCCAGCCCACTGCAGTGAGATAATTTTGAAAGCACCAGAAAAACCTCAGTTTTCCTATAACACATCTACCTAAATAATAGAAATAATACAATTTATAATAATAAAAAGTGTATTGAAGTGTACAGAACACAGTAACAGATGTGTCAGATCTCACACCTCCATGTTTGGTTGCCACACTGATATTTCCTGAGGCCGATGGTTCCAGGAGTCTGCTTGATCCAGGAGGGAAGCCTGCCCAGGATAAATGCTGCCTGCCATGGCTGGTATCCCATGAGAACCAGGGTAGCCAGACACCTTTAGGGGGCAAAAAAACCCCACATGGGCAAAAACAAAGAGAAAAACAGAGATATTAGTAAGACCTGTGCTTCCCCATAAGGAAAACATCCCCTCCAAGACAACCAACATGAAAGCACAGAAATGACTCAATTCCAGCAGTCACTGAGAGGAACAAGGGGAGGCAACATCAGAAGAAGGAAGCTGAGCCAAAATATGACACCTCTATTTTAAGTATTTGAGGATGCCCATCATAACATAACTATTTTAGAATAACTGCAACAGAAATACAGAAATACAACTTCTGAGGATAAGTGTTTTATGGTGCCTATCAAACCAGCAGCACATGCTCTAAACTCTGCAGTCAAGGAAATCAAAGCCCTCTGAGGACAAAACTAAATCTATAGATACATATGTAAGAGCTACACATGCAGAGCTTGTGTTCCAGTTAATAGGAGCCTGCAAACATCACCCTACAGAGCCACATAAAAATGTACCCCCTGCTGTATCTTACAGGCTTAAGGTTTGAGTGGCAGCATGTAATTAGTGTGCTGAGCTGAGTGGCCTGGGAACTTCTCCACAGGAAAATCCAAGTAGTTTTAATGAGCCTGAAGTACTTATTAAAGCAATGGAAACCTCCCTCTCTTCATGGAAAAAATCCCTTTGACTGAGACAGCTGTAATATGGCTGTAGCCTTGAAAAAACTTAAAATTGCTTAAAGTCCTTTAAAGACAAACTTTTGTTCTAAATTTCTTCAGCAGTTTTAGGAAGAAAAGCAAAACTTGTGAATATACAACGTGGTAGAGCTCAAGGCAGCAGCTATCAGGACACAGAAAATAAAATACCAGTGACCCCAAGGAAAAGCCCCCAGTTAATGCCATTTTATAAACCAAGTGATTTCATAGCTCAGCACAAATGTTAACATGAATACCACATTCCTTCAATAAATATGGAAATGTCTGATGTGTTTCAGTGCAGTTTCAGGGATCTGAGCACCACATCAGTTGTGGAAATATTTGCCATCTGGAGTAAATATACCAGGCTCAGTTTGAGTTTTTGTGTAAAACAAAACTCATTGAACAGAACTGAATTAAAATAAATCATGTAAGAAGTGCATCAATCCCACCAGCTGCATCTAAGATAGAGAACCCACATTTGGAACAAACACACACACAGTATTAAATGTAATACCTGGTAATGATTTGGCTGTACCATATGCTGTGGACTTGGATAAAACCCTTCACTGGATCTGGGACTGGGGTAACCAGGTCTACTGGGCTGTAAACAAACAGAAATTTTTAGAAATCATTAAACACACACAACTAAAACCAGAAAATTATGTTTCAGTGAGACAAACATTTACAGGTTTGGCAAACTTCAAAAAAAAAACCCAAAACAGATTTTTTGTAATGACAAACACTTTTTTTAAACAACTAAAATTAAGTTCTCCTCTATTTTTGCTTGGCAGTGGATGTAGCTGAATTGTTTGCTCAGTATGTCAATAAATAATGCTTGCTCTGTGAATTCTTTCTGTTTATTTAATTGCTTGCACTAAATGACCTGCTCTGTTCTGTTTAACTCTAGAGAGAACATCATCAAAGAATGTAAGACTTAAATCAAATTTCCAGGTGCAATACAGCCTTGGTTCCAATTTTTGCTGTTAATTTGTTGCTTTTGTGACTGTTCCCAAAAGTAAATTCTTTTGCTTCAGTAAGAATAACACAAGCCAAATGGATTTATTTGCATGGCTATTTCCATGTGGTATTCTGAGGTACAAAGTTAGTTCTGATAATTAACTTCTGTGTAACTAATTACCTCAACATGGAAAGTGCTTTTGATCATATTCTGAACCTCCAAAGGTATAGTTGAGGGTTTCTTTTTGAATAAGGAACAGCATTGCTGGCTATTTCAGGAGGAGAAAAATCAACCCACTCTTAGAATCAAAGGGGGGAAAAAAAACCCCCAAATTTCATCATTCTGCAAAGGGATCTCTCAGCCCCTCTGGCAGTTAAAGGTAACCACATGAACTGGAGACTGCAGAATTTATCACTGCTTGATGAAAAAATTAATTCTCATTCTGGACTAGGATGTTTTCTGTCTTAGGTTTCTAAGAGAAGTATCACTGTGAGATACAAGGGATTTCATAGCATGGATTGTGAGACCTGGTAATTGTTTGAGGATGTGCAGGAGTTTAGGACCCGTAACAATCTGCAACATTTACAGTGAACCATCAGGAGAATTAAAAAATCAGTTGTTACATTAGAAAATTAGATCATAATTAAAGAGACACTTAAAACCTCCTACCTACAACATTTCACTTGTTACAATGCCATTAAGCACATCCATATTTTACACAAAAGAAATGTATAAAAAAACCTAACCAACAACAGCATCAGAAATACAGAGAGAACACAGCAACCCCCTCAAAACACATATTCTCCTGTGGCAGAATAAACTGCATTTTTAACACAGCTTTGGTCAAGTGTTTCAGTTCATACACCACACACAAAGGTGCTCATTTCAAATTAAGCATTATACTGGTCCAATTTATGCAGTTTATCTGCTTCTGTAACTTGGAACATTTCCTGTTGAGATAAACACCAAATCCTGCTAATTGATCTCAGATGACTAAACACGTTGATGGATTGTTTGCTGTTTCTAACTCTGAAACGAAAGCAGCAATTCCACTGCTTGCCATCAAGGTATCAAAACGCAGAACTAAGCTCAGAAATCTGATCTATCAGGCAACAACCTGGAAATGGAGATAAAACCACCCCAAAATCCCCAAACACACACAAATCCTCCCCCTCCCCTCAAACCAAAACCAACCAAAAAGAAGAAGCTGCCTTTCTATGAGTGCTGGAGAATGTGTGCGGCGCAAGGAACCACAAGTACTCCTGGAATTATTATCAGCTCCAGAACCTGGGAGCTCCAGGAATTCACCACAAGCTATCAGGACACAGACAATACAGTGGTGACTGCACAAAAATTAAATTCTTCAAAATACAGGTTTGAACTTTCAAGTAACAACGAGCAAAAATAACACTGAGGGGAAGCAGAAAAGTCACAGAGAGGGAAGAGGGCTCAGCAGCTGGTGAGGTTGGAGTCCCACAGCTGCAGAACCCATCAGTGACATCCAAACAGGACAGAAATGGAAACAAAGTGGAAACTAAACCACGTACGTTCCTTGGAAACAAACCCCTAATCTTCTGTCCAGAAGTAGGAAAATGCAATTAGCTGACTTCTGTCCTGCCACTAATGTGTTATAAATAAACTTCACACTGGCCTGAGAGCTCATTAGCCAACAATTTACAAGAGTGCTACAAGAAAGAAGGAAAAGGAAAGGCCAGGAGACAGTTTTGTGGCAGCTATGGGCGTCTTTCACAATTTCAAGTAGAAACAGAAAATTTTTAATGCAGTATCACAGCACAGATCGGTTCTAAGCACAGTTCAAGCAGAGCTGGGTCATTTCAGGCAAGGATTCCCAGATGGGGACAGAACTGGCCAGCACATCGTGGTTTGAACAGTTGAATCAGAGCAGGCTTTGAAGAAATAAATTGAATAAAACCAAAGTTTTATGTTTGTTTTTTTTAAAACACACGTAATTTGCAGTCTTAGCTACCTTGGGAGGAGCTTCATCTGATCCTCCTGAGTCCCAGGACACCGTGACTTGTCGCCTGGATTCCATTCTCATTCGTTCCTCTTGCTGCAGCTTCTCTTCCTCCAGTATTGTACTAAGGAAAACATATTGAAATCAAGTAAAACTCCAGTTTCAGTGACTAACAAACCTCTCCCCACAGCTCTTGCCTTTTTCAGACTGATAAACAGTACTTAACTTGAAATGCCAGAAAATTACTGAAAGGCAAACTTCTTTTACATACACTGGTTTCGTGTCTGAAAACCAGTATCAGGAAGAAATATTTCTGTAGGATTACCAGGGTGCTTTTAACAACAAAAACAGCATCAAATTTTCAGAAAGCTGTGACTGATCTTGCACACTATTTTTTTCCCATAACAGTTCTTTTTATGTGCAATTACACACAGAAGTCCTCAAAGACAATCAATCAAGCACTTACTTGCATGAAAGCTTAATCTTCACAAGAAAATATTCTACTGAACTGCTGCAAAGGTTCAAAACAAACTGAAAATGTTCTTTACTGAAACTCAAGAGCTTCAGATCACTGGGAATTTTTTTTTTCTTTTTTAAAGAAAACAGTCAAAAATATTTCTTCAGCTCTTACATTTTAGCCTAACCAGGAACACATTCAGCAAAGCAATTTAGCAAAACAGAAAGATCTGACAGTAATCACTCAGCTTCTAAGCAATTCAGGTCAAAAGGCTGCATTTTCACAAAGTACAAGACAGTAGTAAAACCAGTTTGCTACTTACCACTGTTCTGACTATTAAAAAGCCTGTTTGAAGCTGAACGTGCTCCTGCTGCCCCCACAGCCAGCCTCCTCCCAGCTCTGCTATGTGGCTTATTAATGTTGGATATTTGCCATTTGAGAAAGACTCAGAGAGAAGCTTTGAAAGAGGGAGCTGCCAATTCCTTGGAGCCGCACGCTACGCGGACAGTCTGGAGATGTGAGCAGGGCAGATTGTTTCCATATCACTGTCCCCAGGGTAAAGACAAGCCTGTGGAGGAGCTACTCCAGCTTCTTTATCACTCAGGAGTTTCCAGAAACAAAGCTAAGTTCTGAGTTTATAATCTCCTGTTCAGTCTGCTAAACAACCACCCAGAATTACTCATTCAGGGGATGAGATCAACTCCAGCAATCTATTCTCATCGTGGAGCTTCACTGCTTGTTTCAAGAATAAATTCCTGCTGGAGACAAGAACTTTGCTTTTCCTTACTCAGCCAAAAAAACCCCAAAGTATGCCACTTCTAAAAAGTACAGAAGTCATCTCGTCTCACTGCAGCTAAATCAAGTTTATAACTATTGCTGCAATTTCAATCCATCATTGCTGAAGCAACACAGGAATGTGGAACAAAAGCAAAATCAGACAAGTTGTTTGCAAAAGTCACCCTGCTAGAACTACCATGGAAACACAGCTACAGCCCAACAGAGGGAATGAAGAGAGAATCCTTCTATTTTACCTATCTCTTCCTTCAGAATAAGGAAAATGCAAGATTTCCTACTTGAACCCACAAAGAACTGGCACAAACCACAAACCCCCTGCTTTTAAAGCTATCTCACACTTCAGGTATCCCGTGTTTTTATGTAGTGTGAGAAAGCAGCCAACATGCAGCCACAGTCATGAATCACAATCATCTTTCAAGACAAGACCTCAGGATTAAAAAAACTCACTACAAAACAAGACCAAAAAGAAATTTGCCCAGATTAATGAATGAGAAGTGAATAAAACATAGATTTTTAACCAAGCTGTTGATACAACAGTTGCTCTCATCTGAGCTAAAGGCTAGAATGGAGTTGGCTGGTAGCAGCTGGCTAAATTTAGAGATGGCTTATTGACAATTTGGGGCCATGTCTGGAATTTGTCACAGCACAGTCCTGGTTTTCCATAAAAAGGAATGAAACCCCAATACCTCTCTCTGCTTTGCTATCAAAGCCAGTTTATGTGTGATGCCCCAGTGTGCAATATCATCAGCCTCTATCACCAGAAATGACAAATTTCTTTTGAAATTACTTCTTTTTCTTAACACATGCTCAGCTTTTTGCCTTACAACTGCAGTTCATTCTCCCTGCTCTCCCACTGCCTGTGCCATCCAGGAGGTTCTTTCCCAGCAGCCCAGAGCAGCCTGGTCAGAGGCTGATGGGCTGCAGCAGCATCTGTACTTGGATGCCCTTGATTCTGCTGACAAGAATATAAAATAGAAATGCCTCAGAGAAGGCACTACTCGAAAAAACCACAAGGAATATAAATGACTCACAGAAAGGTCTTTGTTTTCACAAAGGGAAGACCAGTCTGTGGATGAAGTAAGGGTGTGCCAAGAGATATTTTTGACATTTCCTCAGTGCAGCTGCTCAAGTTCTCTGACCAGTTTATTAGAATTTGCAGAAGGTCAGGAGAAGTCAGATCTAGGCATATTTTCCCAAACTGTACATATTTTTAGCAGCACAGAGGAGCAAACAGAGAATTCTACCCTTATGGTTCCCCTAGAAAACCTTGAGGCAGCACAGACAAATTTAACTCAGCTTCTTGGCAAGGTGAAGGCTCAAGAAAAATCTCAACTATTAGAAGTTTGCATAATTAATAAACTTATTAATTTACAAAGAACTTTTTACTGAAATTGGCCTGTGACAGCAAAAAGGAAACATTTATGGGGACCTTCAGTGCAGGAACATTTAAAATACTAAACTGCATCCTCATATTCCAAAAGGCACAGCAGCACCAGTGGTGTGGGAACCTACATCAAGTGCTGACCCCCAACAAGCAGCTTCTTTCTTTCCCTCTGCCACCAGAAATACAAAGTTGGATGCAGAAGAACATACTTGCACATATTGTTCTAATATGAAAGCACTTTTATATGGATTGTGGACTCTTCCTAATGGTCACAGGCAAAGAACAGAAAAATAACAAAGCATTTTGCAGCCTCCACAATGTATTTGAAGTATGTTATAGTCTTTGTCAGAATGCCATAAAAGAAGACTCAAACTGCCCTCACTCTCACCAGTTTTCATTTATAAGCAACATTTCATGATCTACATCAAATGCAGCGACAAAAAGGCTCAAGTCCAGTTCCCATCAGTTAATTATCTCACTGTTGTCACAAAACCAGACTTTAAGAGCATAGAATCTGTCTCTTTTTTTCCCCTCACTCTTCTTAGAGCTGTTTGAATGTGACCAGCAGCCCCAGGATGCCCAGTGGGGTCAAGCAGCCTGTTAAAACCTGTGACCAACAATGGCCACAGTGACACTCTCACCTCTGCAATGACACAACTGCTCCTTGTTTTGCTATTTGTAGCAGAGTGGGCACATGAAAGTACTTTGAACAAATTTGTTCCATGACACAGTGAAAAATGTCATGAAATGTCATTAATTTCAAAGTTTGAAATTAAAATGCTTTTATATTATTTACCACGTACTTCAAGACAAAAAATCTCTTCTGCACAAAACCAGCAAGGCAACACACAATTCTCAATTTAAAATATCCTATATTTTAATTCTGACCATGTCAGAATTGCAGAAGTAGCAGGGTAGCACCTCACTGTCCTGACCTAATCTGACTTTTAACCCCCCTCCACCACTTGAAAAAGGGACTTGGAATGCGAGGATAAATTACATTTGGAAATCCACAACCCACCCATTTGTTTCTGTGTTTGCTGGGAAAACTGACTCAACCCCATCCACTTCAGACAGATCAAATGCTATAAAATTACTACCCTACTAACAGTACTTAAATTCATATGTAGCAACAAATAACAGTACATAAATTGTGCAGAAATCAGCACCTTTGCCTTGCACAATCAGCTGCAAATTCATTTTGGGCAAAGCAGCTGTTACTATGAAACAGGAAAAGCACCAAATAACAGAGAGCACGTGAAATGCTCATGCTCCCACCAATGCTATTCCAGATGTAGAAGATTTTTTCCCAAAGCCATGGAGTTTTTTTCATTAAACCAGAGAGGAATGAATGCTGCAGTGCCGTATCTGGCTCCAAGCAAACATCCAGCCTGTGCTCAGCTTGAAGAGACTACTCTGGACAGCATCCAGAAGGAGCAGCAGCAACACCACAGGGAAAGGCCACCAGGGAAATGGTTTGTTTTTACAAGTTCATGGGAATTTGAGTTCTGAAACCCAATCTTCCCTGGCTGCCTGAGACTGCCTCATCATCAGGGAATTGGCAACCTTTCTAAGTAAGAGGCTGGCTCTGTCTGGAGCAGCACAAAGCAGCCCTAAGGACAACCATGCTGCCTAAATTTGGGAGATAAAGGTCACCAGTTTGGAGTGGCAGAAAGTTCCCTGCTTTGGTGGGAACAGAGTAAAAGCTGGATTTTAGGGTTTCAGTGGCCCCAGGAGAGAGGTTGCCCTATAATCAATGCTTCAAACCTCCCAGCATGACCAGAGGAGCAAACACCCCTCCACACTGGGTGCACTTTTCACACAGAATGAGATGGAAGAGGTGCCTGGAGGTCTCAGGTGTGATCTCCTGGTGAAGCTGGGCTCCCTGCACAGCAAGGGCCAGGTGCTCTGAGCCTTTTCCAGTCAAAGGCTGAACGCCTGCCAGCGTGGAAACTCCGAGATCTTTCTGGGTGACCTGTTTCAGAGCTCACCCAGGCACACTGGGAAACATTTTGACGTGTAACCAACAAGACCCTGCCTTGCTGCACGCCCTGAGTGCTGGTTCTGAGGAGAGCCAGGCTCCTGGGCACACTCTGGATTTACTCATCCTCTTTCCTTCCTGGTGAGATCCTCTCCCTGCTTGGCTTTACACACCACAGCCATCTTCCAGCCATTTTTTTAGGACTTCATTCTCATCTGTGCCAACCAGCTTTAAGCTAACAGTACAACCTGGCTGCACATTATCAATCATCCTGTACTTTCAGAGCCAAAAAGAGAGAAAAAGCAAGTGATTGCCAATTTCCATCTATTACCCAAATCGCACAATTGTGTCACATCTTTTTCTTGCAATCCCTACCCAGCCCTGACATTCCTCCCTTCATGTAAACTCCACACAGTCAAGAGGATGGGAAATTATCTGTGAGAAGGGTCAAGTCTTCCCTTAATTCTACAAATGATTAGTCTACACAGGAATTCCCAGAGTAACAGATAGTGGAACTGTATGAAATTTAAAGAAATAGGAAAGAACTTTAAGGTCTTTAAGTTCTCCATACAGCAGCTCTGAGATAACATCATAATTATATTCAATTTGTCCCTCATTTTAACCACCAGTGAATTATCTTGAACCATGAACATTCAGTGACAGCAAAAACATGATACTATGAAAATAAAACATGCCACAAAGTACAACTTTGAAACAAAACCTGAAGTAAAATCGAAGAATTTAGCAACAAATTTTAAGAATTCCCAGCGTGGATTGTCAGTGTGCAAAATCTAAGTGTTACTCAAAGTTTGTACTGACTTATGCAAAACACATCCTGAGCAGTCATGAAATCCAAAAGTCACAGCATTTGGGACCCAATTTGGTCACGAATATCAAATGTGCCTGCACAGTTATCACTGTGATGTTTCAAAGTTTAAATATCCCTCCCACTTTGGGGCTGGTGAAGTGGTGATACAGACACACAGAATATATTACTGCAGAATAAACTAAGGTGTGAATTTAGACTGGTCTGCAAGGTGTGTGCTCACACTCGTTCCAAGATAAACACAAAGGTAGTTTATATCCTGGTTTACAAAGGGCAAAGGAAATCTGTCTGTGATGCTGCATTTCCTGCAGGCCCTGCAATTGCCCTGTGACAGCTGTGACTGTGCAACTACTGTGCTACATGTCATGAAAGTAACTTCCATGAAAAGCACTCACTTGATGTTTCATTTATTTAAAATATATCTCTACCCCAGAGGTCCACAGCATGTTTGTTTAGATAATCACTCCAAATTCTTTCTACCTCCTTCCCCAAGGATTGTAGCTAAAATTATAAACAAATTGCTAGTAAAACGTGGAGTTTTTCTTGGGAGAGAAAGGAGGTGATTCATATTTCCAGTTATTTGAATTTATTGCCTAATCTCATTTTCTCTGCCAGATAAGGCCCAGTTTTCCCAAAGACCAGCAACAACCTGGCTGTCTGAAGATAAAACTCAAAGCACCGTGTCCCGTATTTTCCCCAGAACCAAAACACTGTAACAGAAGATCAAGAGAAAAGAAGCATTTCTGAACAAAGGAAACAACCTCTGAGAAGTCAAACCCTACCTGAGTTGTGCTTTAAGTTCAGTAAACCTGGGTCTCCTGCTGGGGTCGTAGGCCCAGCACTTGGTCATAAGGCTGTAGAGGGTGGGAGGGCAGTTTGGAGGCATCGGGAGCCGCTCACCGTTCTCGATCCGCCCAATCACATCATTGTTCTTCACTCCCTGGAAGGGCTTTACCCCATGCATGAGGATCTCCCACATACACACACCTGAGAACACACACAGAAACATGTTTTCTTCACTGTGAGCCAACAATGAGACTTGTCAAAAGAGAGACAGAGCCCAGGTTTGTACTAATAATGCAATTTCTTCCAAAATATATAAGCAGGGAATCGGTTTGGACTTACCTGCAGCTGAGGAGTGACTGCAGCAGGATCACACACACAGCACCAGCCTCACCTACTGATGAGGCAGAGTGACCCACAGCTGGCTCACACAGTCTTTTACCTGCCCTAAACCACTGCTTGCTCATATTCAAATCTCCTCTCTTAGAGGTAGAATGTGTTTGCTTTTCCCTCTGACTCCTTCCAACTGGCTTGTTTCGACATGCAGAGTGCATTTTCACTTTGGGGTTTTTTAGTGTTGGCACTGGTCCACATTTTTTTGTGCTGAAAACGTGTAATAAACCAGTTTCTATTGAAACTGCATTAAAAGAACACAGTCTGCCGTTTTAGAATTGACTAAAATGTTCCATAGGCTTCATTTTTCTAACTCTGACAGTACTAGAGTTTTCTTCAAACTATTATAAATCCTTCAAAGGATAAATACTTCAAAGCACTCACATTTTAAATTGCAAAGAAGGTGAACTCTTAGTTGACTGTCCTGCTCTTATTTCAAGTCTTATCACTTTTGTTCCCTAACACAGCTTGTGTTCTGTCTGTACAGGCCAGGAGTCAGCATCAGTTTGAGCACAGGACATCAGACTCATATAAAATGTTGTCTATTTGGGGAAAAAAAGATCAAGGTTTCAGGATATGTCCATTTACCCTTATATTTAATGAGCTTCTGGTTGTATTTTGTAGGAGGCCAGGAGCTACAAAAGACAAGTTACGTGGGAATCTAGCATTAAGGATCTGGAAATTGGGAATCTCACAGGATGATCTGTACATTAAGCAAGGAAACGTGTATCAACATAAAGGAAAAGTCAAAATATAACAGAGAACAGTAAATGACAATGGTGTAACACAAAAAAACCAAACCAAAACCAACAGACAAAAATAATCTCTGGCATAACTATGAGCTAATTTCCTTGCATCTCCATTTCTGTCGGCTTCTTACTAGAGGTAAAAAGGCCCATGAACATTCAGGCTTCTTGAGCAGGAAAAGGAAAGAAAAATACAGAGCTGGAAAACATGCTGGAAGAAACTGGATTTTCAGAATGCACAGTAAAAACTGTGACAAATAACTGGAAATTATTCATTTATAGCAGTCAAAATGAAACAGTGGACTTGTCCAAGAGGACACACAGAACCCAAACCCACTTGGTTTTCACTTACCAAACATCCACACATCGCTAGCTGAGGTAAACCGTCGGAAATTGATTGACTCTGGAGCCATCCATTTGATGGGTAATTTTCCTTTGGAAGCTACAGGGAAGGCAAGAAAGGGCAGGCTGTTATCCCCACCACAGAGCTCAAAAAGAAATTCTGTTCCCAGTGAAATAATTCATTGGCAAAACCAATCTCCAGTGAAGTACTTCAAATATTGATATATAAGGGTGTTTGGCTTTACATGAAATGGAGAAATGAACCAACAAAACCCAAAATAATAATAGCAATCCCCAAAACTTCCCTTAAAGATCCCAATAACAAACCCCAAAACACACCAATAAATGATCGTGTCAAAATTATTTTCCCTCTCAGCAATTAAAAAGATAAAATGTAGCTCAGCAAAGGGAGACAAATGAAATGAAGAAACACAACAGAGTGTAAGGGGACAGATAATGGATAATTTAAAATATATGAAACCAGAAAAATATTAAAGATCAGATTTATGTACTCATGATTTAATAATATACACCAGCTTTGGAATGCTTCTGTTTGGCACCCAACAAGTAATCTTTATTTTCCCATTTATCAGGCACTGCAGGACATCTCCCAGCTGCTGGAGACACCTAAGCTCAGTATTGCATCCAAAATGGGGCAAAAAGTAGGCTTCAAAAACAGTTCTGTACTGAATCTCCCTGGTGCAATGGCATCTGAAGTATGCAGCATACAGTGACTACACAAACTCAGCATTCCTCTGTACCTACATGTGAATTTGCTACTTTTTGCACCTTCAATCACGTTTTGTGATCCTTCTTCTTAAGCACACAGAGGAATTTACTGCCATTATCAAACTGTTGAACAGCTTGCCTTTTTATTCAAATGCACCAGCTAGACCAAGGAAATCTGGTTAATTCCTCAATAATGTGAGAAGCAAATGTGTTCTCACGGGGCTGCAAGAAGGATCCAGAGGTCACCTCACCTTTGTAGTAAGTACTGTCTTCCATGTATCGGGATAAACCAAAGTCACCTAATTTCACACAGTCAGTGGTAGATACCAGCACATTTCTAGCAGCAATATCCCTGCCAAACAGAAGAAACAGCATTTCTAGTAACTTTAAAATATAAAGTGGTGAAGTATCACCACTTAAAAGAAAATTTCCCTCCTGCCCTGCAAAGGTAAGGAACTGGTTTAAGATCGCAGTCCAGTATGAGGTTTCCTAGTAAGGAGCTCAAGTTCTCATTGTAGACAACAAGATCTCCCCTGAGCCTCCTTTTCTCCCCTGATGTTATTTATGCTGTTTTAATATAAATATCTATGTATCTATGCACAGCTATTACTTTACATCCAGGTGTTTGCATATGCATTGTCACAACACATACATAGAATTAGACAGTCAGTATTTAAACAAAAGTGAATTGCTTAAGTTCAAAATTAATTGTACTTAGTAACTGGAGTTTTATGAATTCTTAGTTGCACACAACAAGAGGCTGAAGCCAGTGTCTTTTCCCTAGAAACTCATGTTCACATTCAAGGGAATAAAATTCGAAACACACCATGAAGGAAGTTTAGGTTCATTTTCTGGTTAAGCAAGTACTTGTATTTTATAAATATTTTATTTCCCCTCCTCTTTACTTAAGAAGCCATCTGCCCTTGTTTTGCTTTTCTATATTTGAATGATTACAGTTGACTCACAGCTTGAAAAAATACTGTAACCACAAAGCAACAACTGAAAATGATTCCTATTGAAATCTGGCACCAGCTCCAAGTCAATCCAGGAGTGAACCAGCAGGTGTCACCCTTGAAAAGGGTGTCATTTTAGTGGAAACCTCTGCAAAAGAGACACTCCCTAAAATTTTAAGCAGTGACACATAAAAATAGACAGGTACAGATAGATATGTATGAAATCTTACCTATGTACAAATCTTTTGCTCTCTAAGTAGGCAAGAGCTGTGCTAAGCTGGTAAGCATAGAGTATCAGAGAGGCCAGGTCCAAGCTGTACTTCCTTACTTGCAAAAACGACCTCAGCTTTTTGCACCAAGGAGGAAAAAGGAGAAAGAAATTACAAGAAAATAACAAAGCTGAAAAAGGCATATTTCAAACGGTGAAGTTTACATGAGTATCAACGGGCATGACTTCCTTGTCTTAAAGGCTGGATAAAGAAAAGAAAACCACTTCCCATGAAGAATTGTGACTCTGCATTAGAACTGAAGCAGTTTTTCTACATGAAAACTGTTAAACCAAAAAAAACCCCTGTAATTTTGTGCATTCCTTTCAGTCTCCTTTTGAAAAGCATCTGCTGTTGCTGGTCCAGAGTGAAGCACTCTGGGACATTTTGGTTTTTTCCTACCCTTGAGTGCAGCCTCCATTTATGGCCTAAATCACTTCAGAACTGACCAGGACCTGGCCAACCCAAACACAGACTGATCAGTATTGTTTTAGAGGCATTAATTTTAATAATTAATTTAAACCTACATGTGCTAAAACAACTGTATTTAGCTCAGAGTGGCCAATATCAGTGCAAAGTATTTGTCAGCTCTATTCCCAGTATAAGGCAGGCAGAATTTATTGGAGGGTGGCACCACAGTGTCTTTATACATCAAAACAAGGCTTTGAGAAGTGATTTGGGCACTGGAAAGGAAATCTATTGACAGAAAATGACTTCTCCACTACAGGTTTTTCTATCCATCCCTCCTGGTTTTTTTTGGAAAATGTACTGCAGTTTGATAATTGCAATGACAATCATATAGTGTTGTATGAAATACCACTGCAGCTCACATTTTCAGAAACGTGGCTCAAAGAAAACTAATCGATTACAAAAAGTGAGATCTAGTATTCTTTAAAGCATTCATCCAAAAAACATAATAATGAGGGAAGACATCTTATCTATCTGCTGCAGATATTCTACAGGAAAAAAAAGTAATGTAGGAAATTCAATGTTTCAAGGGAAAATGCAGCATTACTCAGGAAGAATAAAAGATGTAGTTTCACTTCTGGAAGGTATGTTTGCAAATGCTGTTCAACTGATTATCACATTATCATCATCTTGACAGAGGTCAGGCTCTCACTCTGGAACTGCAATTGAATGCTCTGAAAACTCTGACTAAATCACTCTGGAATGAGGTGATGCAGTTCCCCCAGTGGAGGAGAAGGTCAAAAGCTGCCACTCCTGTTTCTAAGTCCCTAACTCTGCAAAGGAGTATGATATCATGCCTGATAGTATGTGTTAAGTCCTGTGAAGTGTTTTTTCAGCCTTTTCTGTGAGCTAGAAGAGAGGAGACCAGAGCTGCACGAGGACTTCTCATACCTCTCCAAGCGTACAGAGCTCCATGATTATCCAGACTGGGTTTTCTGTGATGACCCCAATGAGCTTCACAATGTGGGGGTGATCAAACTGACGCATTGTTACTGAAAGGAAACCAAAGAATTCCGTGTGTTACATCAAACCTTTTTAAAAACTAAAACAGAATGCTGTTGGTTAAGCATTTAGCCCATGAGCAGAGAAGATAATCACAGGACTTCAAACAACTGTTGCAAACAGCAACGTCTGGACATTCCATGTGCTAAGGGCAGGTGGAAACACTGATGGATTGAGCTGTGCTGCTCTCCACTCACAGAAATGCAAACTGCTGTGGAAGGTGCCAGTCAGGTCAGGCTCTGCCTCTCAGCCCTCAGCCTGGTTGTGAACATAACCTAAGTTAATAAAACAACCTGTAAAACCAGTGCACAACCAGTTAATCTGAGCCTTTCTACCAGAAGAATTCATTTCTATTCAATTACTGGAAAAAACATGTTTGCCAGATTATGATATACACAAAAGTCTTATTTAATCATTACATCATTTTATTTTCCATGGAGTTAATTTCAGTCCCAGCAGTGCAATCACAGTATGTTTTATGCAGTATGACACATGAATCACAAACACACCGAATGTTTTGGGTTGGAAGGGACATCCAGACCAACCAGCTTCAATCCCCCTGCCTTGGGCAGGGACACCTCCCAGCTTGCTGGCCCCAAGCCCCATCCATCCTAGCCAGGAAACACCTCCAGGGATGGGGCAGCCACAGCTTCTCTGGGCAACCTGTGCAAAGAATTTATCCCAAAATCTAATTTACCTGCCTTTTCAGCATTGAAAACCCCACCATAGGCAAATCTCAAAATATCTTAATATTGCTAATATTAAAATATTAGGAAATAAATGTATTAATTCAGTGAAATAAGCAACTGTTCTGAGCGAATTTGCAATCTGAACACAAGACAAAGGCAGCAGATGGGAATTAGAATGAAAAAGAGGAAGAAGAAATGGCAAAACTATTAAATCAAAATTGAAAAGTACTATTTATGTGTCGATTACAGCAGCATTTCCTAATCTGTCAAATGTGAAGCATAATAAGGAGCATTCAATGAGCAATTATTTTCTACATTGCCAGGAGACAGCAGCCTACTTTGTGACTGCTGAGTTATTACTGCAAGCAATGATATTTACTGTTCCAACAGATAGAAATGCAGTGGAAAAATTATAGTAATTTACAAAAACTCTGACATTCAAAAATAAGAATCCATTAGCTATTAACAGAGGTCTTCTGGATAAGTTGAAAAAATTCCTTGAATAAGGGAATAGTGAATAACACTGTAACATCTGACCACAACCAATTACTTGATCGATAAAATACAATACCTTGACAACATTTAGAGGTATTCAATAGCAGGGGATAATAGGCAAAAATTAAGGCCTAAGTGCCATATCCTAATTTGCTTGCAAAACCAAACAATAGAGGAATCAGTAACTTTAATATTCTTTAAAAAGTTTCTGTTCCTGTTCACCCCAACAAAAAGCCTTTGTCCACACATGAAATGTGCTATTTGAGAAATGCAATATTTGTGGGCAATTATTTAGAAAAATGGCCTATTCTAGCATAGACATTAATTCTGAATTTTCAAAGCAGATCTCTCATAGACACAACATTTCTAGCAATGACAACTACCTGACCTTCCAAAGCAATAAACTGGAGAAAGTGCTGTGGTTTTTTAATTCATTAAGGAAAAACAAGGAAATAGAGGATCAGATCTAATGTTCCAAAACTGGTTCTAAAGCCCTGCAGGAGTCAGACATCAGCACTCAATTTGGAAAATCAGAGAACTCACATCCAGTCATACACATGGGCAATGCAAGGATGTAGAGCAGGTTCCTGGCACATGCTGGAGGAGGGGAAAACATCAGGGCATATATTAATAAAATATTTACATCAGTGTAAGAGGTTTCTGGTACAGGAGGCCACAGCCTTTGCAAGGAGCAGTTACAAAAGTGATTACAAAAGAAGTTGTTTAATACTCACAGGCTTCTTGTAAGAATTTTTCTCTAACACTGTCTGAAGTGCAGTTTTTACACGTTTTGATTGCAACAGCCATAGCTGGATTTTCCTGAAAAACATTGAGAAATAGCTGAAATACAGCCCACCAAAAACAGGCCACCAAAACCAGCTGGCCCTTAAAATTCTGGCATAACTACTTTGGAAAAAACTACTATTAAATAAATTACCTTTAGTTGAAAAATTACATGTTGAAAGTTTCAGTGTTAAAATATCATTATAATCAAGACTCCTTGCATACAATATTTACACCTAATGTGTCTTGGAAATATTGATTGAATCTGAAACCATGTTAAATTGTGGAAAAATTATGACAAAAATGGTAAGTTTAACTGAGCAGTACTGTAAACTTTTTGTGTTATTGAGGAAGGTAAGCTCTTGACAATATTTAGCAAAAACAGAGGAAAAAAAAGAGATATGTGCCTAAAAACCACACTTGGCCTATACAAGCAAGCAACCCAGAAAGCCAAATTAAAGACTTTGTGGCTCTTTCAGAGGAAAGATTGGCTGTAATTGTGAACTCAGACTACAAAGGAAAGTAAACCAAAGATTTTTTACATTTTATCTTCACAAGCAGTCCGATTGAGGCTTTAAAACAGGTTCAACAGAACCACATCTATTTAAAATCAAATGGACTTTCCCATCTGATTTCTCATCCTCTGAATACCTAAAAATGAGAAGTTGTTGATGGGTTGAGAGCAGCTGAAGTGTTTTAAAACTAAACTTCTACATTAGGTATGGGCTTGTTCAAGGTCCTGTATGTTCTCCTTCCAAGTGGGAAACTGGGAATTGTCCATTGTTTAATGGGCAGTTTACACATGAGCCTTTCCTCAAAATGCTACAGCACTGATGAATATCCTCAACTAATTTTTAAGGTCAGTAGGAGATGAAGATTCAGAGTTCTGTTTCATCTCTGCTCATGCTTGGTCTACTTTAAATCTATTTACAGATAAAACTTACCAGAATTAGAATAGTATTTATATTTTGCAGGCTGAAGTGTCTTATTTCCAAAGTTGCTCACGAAAGAGAACTTCAAGTTGACTTGACAGGAAAATATTGATCTAATCCTTTTCTCACACATCAAATGCCCATAAACTAACTAAAAAACTGACAATAAATCATGATTTTATTCCCTTATGAAACCAGGATTGAACAATCAGCCTGGGGGTGAGACCTTGGATGCCTGCCAGACCCATCCCTCTCCCAGAGTTACACATCAAGTTTTTGAAATATCCTTTAACCAACAGGGGCATTGAAAGGAAGAACCTCAATGTCTGCAACCAGCAAAGAGATTTTGAAGAATAAAGGATGGAAAAGGTCTGATATTGGGGTTTTGTTGATCTTTTGGTTTCGGAGAAGGAGACAAACCAGTGAAAATGTATCAGACTGGACACATCCTCTGTACTGAGCAGGAAATGGTATTTAAATGACACTTGGGGATTAATTCCACAGTTAATCAGCCTTTAAAGTCAATCTCACCGGGCTTGCTTACAGCTGAGCAATAGGATCCTGTATCTATAAACCCATTTTCCATTCAGTACCCTACACTCAGAGCCTGGCTGTGATCCTTCAGGAATACCTGGGGGAGGTGGATGATGCACAGTCACTGGAATCAGGACTTTACAAGTGCAATGAACAGGGATAAATGGCATTTTTGAGATTCAGAGTGGAGCTAGCAGAACAAAAGGCAAGGAATATCCCCTTTATTTTTGCACTCAAGCTGAACATATGAAAGGGTACACTACCACATTATTAGAACTCATCTTACATTGATTTTAAGATTTCTTCCCAGAGTGTAAGTTACACTCTGTGACCAGAATAGCAAAATTTAATGACATCACTGTTCTGTTTCACCTTCACATATCCCAGTGCCTTAAATGAAGTAAATTCTTATTAATAAAATAAATCCACAGGTGGTTGTTTAAAAATCTCAACAAAGGATGCCGGAGTAAAATCTGTTTTCCACTTCACAAAAAAGAATGGAGACAGCCAGCATTTTCAAAACAACAGTCCATAAGAAAAGGGTCTTTAATTAGTTTTACAGAGCTCTAGATTTATCCACTATGCCCCAAGTGAATGAACCATTACTCCTTGGTACTCCTGTTAACTTGGACAGAATTAAATGAAAAATAAGAATCTCTCTCTCAATGCAAAGTATATATCAGATGTGCTTTCTAAATAAGGCTATCAGACCAGATTTCAAACTTGTCTGAAATGGAATATTTATCCTTATTTACTTAAATATTGCACTGAGGATTATTTAACCCACCAAGACCAGGACCCTGATCAGCTGTTTCTGAAGTTAGAACCAGATTATTGCCCAGAAGAATTCTTGTATGATCTATCAAAAATTCCAACAATTTCTTCTAATATGAAATATTTATTTAATTATAAGCCTGAAATTTGTTCAAATTAACTATTTTTACAGCTTTCTCTTGCTATTTTACACGAAACTTTGATTTATTTAAACTGAAATCTTAAGTCTTTCCAGAAAAAAACCCATAAGCACCATCCTAAATTACACAAGTCCTGCCAACCTCCCTGGTTTCACTGAAGTGCCTCTTGAGCATTGGGATTTTGCTGGATCAGTGTCCAAGTATTTTGTATTTTATTTCAGGAGAACATAGGAACTTTATTAGCCTTTGTAGAGAGAGATTGTCACTGAACCAAATTTTTATTTGTTCTGGAAGACTCAGACCAAGACCTCTAAGGAATATTCCTTATTATTTTTTTACCTAGGAAAGTTTTATTGTTATTTTTTGTTTGAGAAGTGAGGCTTACCGGGCTCATGTAAACTCCTTGGTGCACATCTCCAAACTGTCCTTCCCCAATGCAGCGCCCCAGCTCAATCCTCTCCCTCTGAATTTCATAATCTCTGGCTACAAGAATATAATGCACTTGAAATATTAAGTTTCTGCTGAAGGGCAAAGAAATAATCCACAAGACACAAAACTCAAAGTAAGTCACTCAAATGTCTCACATATGAATAACTAAGATTAACATTTGCTGCACACCAACCTATAGAGATGCTGCACACACACAGTGGAGACCTCTCAAACATCTTAGAAATTTGAACCAAAGCAATGGGAAAAGAACTGTGAGATCTACATTGTTGAAATAACTACAGTGCACTTATTTCAGTGCAATAAACATAATGAAATGCTTTTGAATTACAGCTGGTGAAAAACAAAGCACACAAAGAGTTTAAGGCAACATCAGTGTTGTTAAACAAGGCCTCAGCAAACATCCCTGTGGCTGTTTAAGAGGACTCCACCATGTGCTAGTTTAGATTTTGGAACCATCAAAAAAGCCCAGAGAACTTTTAAAGAGGTAACTGCAAGGAAAAAATACAGGAACGAGAGCATGGCAAATAAAGACAAAATGAAGGAGTGAAATTTTGAGTGCATTACACCTCTACAGTGTGTAACTGAAGTAAAATTGAGATGTTTGGTGGCCTTATGCAATTTTGTTAACGTCACGGTTTAATAGGCTGAGAATATTACTGATAAAAATGGCTCAGCACTTCAGCAAAACATTTAATCAATTGCAATTGAATGATTTCATTTGCAATTTAATTTCTAGCAGACATGGAAAGATATTTCAGGAATAGCAGAAAAGCATGCACAGTATATGTTTTCACCTCTATTTGTATTACTCAGAGAAAAAATTATAAGCAACCAGCTTAGAACTTCACAACCTTGACTTTGACATCATTAACACTACAGAAGTAATGTCATCTAGAGCTGGCTAACAAGGTGATAATGTCTTTTTCATCTCTTTTTTTTAAGTACTGCATTTTCCTCTTTAAAATCCCAAAGCTAACTGGTTTAACTATAAATAAATAATGTTTATTAAATGAAAGTGAATAGTAAGCTTAAAAATTCCACATCATTCCAAACTGCAAGCATACAGGGATGGGTAAAGGGTCTCCTGTTACCTTCATCTATTCCATAGCTTTCTGCAGTGCAATTAAGAGAAAAATCAAATGCTTACTTAGACAGAGCTTCTTAAAATCAAAACAGGACAAACAACAACATAAAAAAGGAAATATACTGATGCAATTTAAAGTTTACATTAGCAGAAGTCACAGACCCATTCTTGTGATCTTTAATGACTCAGTCCTTTGGGAGCTGAACACTTGAGACCCCTTCAATCCAGCAAAGCACTTAATGAACTTCCCCCCACAGCCCATCTCATGGGTTTTGCATTGAAGCCACGTTCAAGTGTTCAGCACATCCAGGCCTGGGCCCACAAGTAATTACTTCCATGAGAATTTAAATAAAAAGGTTGGGGGGAGGGGGGAATAAATTACACAGAGTTAATCTGTTAACAAAAATAAAGGATGAAATTTTTCAGAGTATGTTTAGACCCTGAAACTATGTTAATAGAATACACAGTGACTTAACTGCAAGACATTAAAAATGCTCAGTTTATTTCTGGAAAACATATATTCTTGCTTTTCAAATACTGATATTCAAGTGTGTATATATATATATGTTTTGCAAAACATATATTCTTGCTTTTCAAAGATTTTCCACAGCAGTGGAAATAATGCTGTGAACACTGAAGTGATCATGAACATTCTGCCCAGTGGTGAGCTCAGAAATCTATGCAAGTTCATGGTCCTTCAGCAGGATGTGGCCCCAGCTCAGCACCATCCTCCCCTCTCACACTGACCAAACCTGATGGTTTGGGCAGGATTCTGCACCAATGGATTGTCTGCTTCCAGAGAAATCATTGGTTGCCCAAATGCAACTGGAATTTCCCAGATGCAGCTTTTAAATTCAGAATATTGGACTTCCGCGTTAAATGAATTTGCATTGACAGTTTAGGATTACATCATAATTCAACAGGCTGTAACACAAAATCCTTGTGGTGGCCACAGCACCACTGTTTTTACTTCAAAGATGAAGACTCAACAGAACTTTGAATTATAATTTTTGTTCCTGCAGTCTTTCATCTTTAACAAAATTGCATGTGGTACAGTTGAGTGTTCCTGTCTCATGGAACTGGAGAGCACCAGTCTGTCACAGAGCAAGGGGAGATACAGACAGCAATCCACAGAGCTTGCCACACTGTTTGCTCTCATCACAGAGCTCTTATCCATCTTTTAAGTGTTATGTTCAGCATCACAATCAAAAAAAAATCCACATTTTGAGATAAAAAGAAGAATTTCACTGTGAAATCAGAGACAGTAGGAAACCAGAACATTTTCTCTGCACATTTATGAAATAAGGCTGAAATATTTCAGTCCCTGCTAAACCAAGGAAGCTTTTGGATAGGAAATTTCCCAAGTTAACCACAGCACTTACTTGAGGGCATTGTATAAGTGTCTTCTTCATCTATAATCTCTGCATAGTCATCAGTCTCTGCAAAGGGAGGAATTGAAGAGTTTCGGGAAAAGCAGATGAAAACAATTCTCCAGAACAACATCTCCAATGTATCAAGGCTGATATGACCCAAGCCCCAAGTTCAGCATTGCCAGGTCACATTTAATACAGCATGACTAAAACTTGCTCATGCATAATTCATGGTATGATAATGACCTCAGTGCCATTTGCATTACATCACATTGATGCACTCAACAAAGAAGAAAAGGAAGATGTTTATATTCAAAAAAGTTCAAGTTTTGCAATTGGGACCCATCTAAACTGTTGATTTAAAATCTGTTTAACACCAAATTCCATTGCAGTAAAGAGAAAAAATTATGAATGAGTTAAACTGCTTTACCTTCAATAAAGTGTGAATAACAGTTTGCTATTTTTTTTAGGTCAAACAGGCAGAAGACACCAATGATGTTCCAAGGCAGCTTCGCCCTACAGTGTGGCCAAGTGAGTTATTTACCACAGAATCTTCTAGAGCACAAAGACCTTTTTAAGTCACACTCTCTTTCCCATCTTTCTTACAATTTTCCTTGTTTAGTGGTAGTTTTGCTGTCATGACTCAAGATTTCATGGACAGGTCTTGGAAACAACTTCCCAAAATTTTCAGAAAAATGAAAGTGCACTTCCTCCTCTGTTTAAAACTTGGGACTTTTACATCATCTGTTCTCCAAATGGTGTAAATGGTGTCAAGTCATATCAGAAGGTCCTTCCCTTGTCCTAAAAACTTCCAGTGTGTGCAAGTCATTTCCAAAAGGTGAGATCAATTCCTCCAGGGGTTTTAAAGCCACTCCACAACAGTGGGTTCATTTTTTACTTCAAGGCTGTCAAATTCTGCTCACCAACTTTAAACACAAAGAGAGGTTCTCAAAACTGAGTCATTTCCAAACCCACTGAGCAGTTTTTCTGGTTGATTTCAGGTGATCACACACTGGAAAGCCTCTGGAAGTCATGATTTCCTCTCCTTTTTCCCCCATTTGCCCTGGAGCATATGGATACATCCCTACAGCTCCCTGGCATCATTTCTAGAGCAATGGCTTGGACTGGCACAAAGTCACAGTGAGTGGGGAGAAGGATGGGATGGTCCCTCAGCTCAACCCAGCCCTGACACCAGAGCAAGGCTCATCAATACTATAGACACAGATAAGCAAGAGGCTCAGTTTTCAGGCAAACTGAATATTCAATGATTAGGAAACTACAGGTTGCCTATAACCTTTGAAGTTCAACACACTTCAGGGAGTAAGTGTAACTTTATGATCCTAGTTTCTTACTACTTAAATAAAATTAAAGATGTTTTTTCTTTTGAATTCCTGTAGGAATATGTCAGGTGTTGTAAAAGCAGAACTGGGAAATTCCGTGTCATTTTAAATTTAGCTAGGTAATTTCTATTTGGGACATAGCAGAACACAGTCACCTAATGAAAATGCAATGAATTATAAAGGAAGTGCACAATTCTGAACAGGCAGACCACTCCAGAAGCACATATCTCTTTCTCGGTATTTTATTTTCTTCTCTACATGATAAACAAATGTTTTTGTAAAAATAAGCCTCAGTTTGATTTTAAAAATCAGCTTTAAAAAAAACATCCCCAACATGATGGAGATACATCACTCTGTTTCCTTCTAATATTGTGACAGGATTTGGTTGAAGATATCAGAAGTTCTTAATCTATGTCAGAAAATGGACTGGATGAAAAACATTGTACACATACTTAAGGAAAAATTTTAAAGTTTGGAAACCAAACTGGTGCCACTTAACTGGTGCTACTTAAAAGACCCCAAACTGGTCACACTAGGTTACAGAATAGTGCTTTCAGAATGTGATCAATGGCAGGGCTTGTTCATCTCTGTATTTTAAATTAATGAGTTAATTCACACTAAAAGCATTCTCAGAAGAGCACAGAGCACTTTACATGGTTTTGATACATTGCCCAAAACCATCACGAAACCAGAAGTGTCTTCATAATCAATCCAAATAAATTAAATGTACACAATTAACTACACAAATATTTCTTGTTCCACATTTAACACTCTGGAGAGAAATATATAAAAAAATAATTCCTATGTATGTCTGGCATTGTTTTTGGGAATTAGAGGAAAATTCAGTCAAGGCATCAGCACTGATGGGCTCAAAGTGGTCTGGAGGAACAAAGAGAACTGACCTCCCTCACAGAGGGGCTTGAGCCCAGGATTAATCATAGACTGAGACTGTTACCAAATCTCCCAGAACTGTGTCTGCTAAGAGATATTCCAGGACCTACATGAAGCCTAAAGCAAATCTGGGCTGGGCAGGGCTCTCCAGGCTGCTCCACAAAGGAGGATGTGTTACAGCACTCTCAAGAGCTCAACATGTTCAGCAATTCCAGATGCTCTTGCTAAGTCTAGAAAAACTCAGATTTAAGAACAGGGCTCATCATGCTGCCCTTCTGTACTTTTTAGACCCAGCACCATCACTCGTTATGAATCTTGGAGATGGCAAAATTAACAAGTTGCTTTCAGGAAAAAGTAGTGATTGTCACACACATGAATGAACCAATTTGAGCTTTACTAAATCTGAATGCATTTATTAAACTGTAGGGAGAAACATCCCAGGGTATTAAATCCATAATCCATGACCTTAGGCACATGTTTGAACTTCCCTTTTTGATAGTTTTTCCCATTTATCAGAGCTTGTAATTTATAAAAGAAGGTAAGTTCCAAGAAAAAGCTATGTAGGGATAGTATCTGAAATACAATTTTAAAATTCATGACAGAAAAAAAATGTCCTTTTGATGTTTTAAGAAAAGAAAGAAAATTGTGTGGTATTATCTTTAGTTTCTATCTGAAGGAAAGGAGATGAAAAGTTAATACACTCTCTTCACATTTTATTCAAAGGAAGGTCATAAGACGTGATCTCTATTTCCTCTCATCACCCTCCTTTGCATATTGCTTTTATGCCCTTTTAGTACCTCCTACTTAGAAGAATAAAGATACATATGCTCTCAGCAGCAGTAGTTTGATTCTTCCCAACTTCAAATGGCATCCTTTACAAAAATAGCTAAAAATCTCTTAAAAAACCAAACCCCAACTTCTTTTCAGATGAAAAAGAACTTTTAAAGTCTGCAGAAGTTAAATATTTTGTAGTAAGTTTCAGAGTTTTTAAAAGGAAACCCCCAACATTAAAATCTGCCTTTAAAATTATTAGTTTGAATAGGTGAAACCTGGTTAATATGCATGTATTCAATCTGCATTAATCTCGTACAGCTTCTCTTCATGCAAGGAGCACTTTGATGCCTTTAAAGCATTATTCAGTAGACTCATTTCTCAGGTGTTACATCACTGACCAAATTAATGATGATGTAACCATTTCAATCAAACTGGACACTTGCAAACCTCTAAACCTTCTTTGCATCATGGCACAAGTCTCATGGCAAACACATGCACCACCACATCCCTGTGTGTTCGAAATAGGATTTTTCCTTTTCCAATTCCAGTTTAGCAGAAAGCATTAGTTGCACAGCCTGTAAAGGACAGTATTTATCAGCTAATATCCAAAGCAGACCACTTTTTAACACTCAAAGCTGTATAAAATGTATTACTGGAAAGTGCATTAAGTGGTATATGGAGATAAGAGTTGCATATTGCATTAGTAACACACAGACTAGAAAACATATTACCGTCCCCACTAATTTCATCTGCAGATCCAGGTGGCATGCAAGGAGAGAGAGAAAAAAGAGGGGGAGAGAGAGGGGACAGAGAAGGGGGAGGGGAAAATATACTATTAAATTCATGAGTAATCCAAAAGTATTCAGACTGTAGTTATCTTATATACCTGACTCAAGAGAAACCAGAAAAGCAGCAGAATTTAAGACTTCTCACTTAAAACCCAAGGGACAGAGATACGCTCTAAAAAGCTTTTATGATGAAACAGAGTTAATGACTTTCAAACACAAAGGTACACAAAAATTTAATTTGGAACTGGAATTAGTTCTTTTAATGCATTCTTAAGAAAAGTCAATTTCTGGGTTTATTCAATACTTTAAAGCAGTTCTCCTACAGCCAGATGAGTCAGCTCAACTTGACTCTGCACATACACTGAGGACTTTGGATAAGCAGAGTTGGTGTTGACCCTTCCAGAAGAAATGCACTCTTGAGCTATCAGCAAGACATCAGTGAGAAACGGAACCATGTAAGTTTTAATGACACAGAGCATTGTGCACTTGTACAAGGCTGAAATTTAAACAAGTGGCAAAGAGAGCAACTCTACGGGGAAGATTTCAAACAAACACCGGATTCCACGTGTACTGCAGCAGCCCTACTGCACACCAAACCCCACAGCACAAGCTAAGGCTATTTTAGACAGTTTTTATAGATAACAGGAAATTCTTCTTACCCCTAATAAAGCCAAACTGGTCTAGATCAGTGCTGGACCAGTACGCAGCCAAAAGCATCGCTGTAGTCCGTGTTTAATTCCAAGTGATCTCAGCTGATGCTTATTGTTGCTATTCTGTTTCATCCATAAGCATGCTGTGTCAGGGGTCCAAGAATGAAGTCAAAATATATTTTAAAAAAAAAAAAAGATGGCAGACAAGGGCTGCATAACTTAATAAATAAAATAATTTAATATGTTTGTCATTGTAACATATGATGCTCAAAAACACATTCCCCATAAAAACGGGGACCAGCAAGCTGGCGAAGCTGCACGAAAATCCAATTCAACAGGAGGAAAACATAACAAAATTATTCTTGGAACTCTGTTTACCTGAGGCTAAAGTAGTTTACAAACAGTAACTGAGTTAGTATATTCAGCTTTTGGGTTAATAAGGCAGCCTAGACAAAGAGCAGAGCAGTACCCTTGGGCGGCGACTCATGGGCACAGAAGACGAAAGGCAGAAAGCGTCTAGCTTTCTTTACTTTATGCTGACAGTGATTGACTCCTTTACAAAGAGGCAAGAAAAGGAAAGAGAAAAGAAAAACAGGAACAAATTATTTGGAAATAAAAGAAAAGAGAGTGAAGAGAACATCTACAACGAACAAACATAAAAATAAAGGTTTGCATAACAATTCTGTATACCCAAACAAAAATACAAATGTCTCTGAAACTAAAGCATTTTTGGTTCAAATTTTCCTTCAAATTCCTTTCTACAGTAATTCGTATTTCAGTTTTTAGAAGTAAGATTAGAACCCATTAAAAAGTCGGATTATGCCACCTGTGTACACCATTCATTAACAACACAAAGAACATTGTCTATCCCAGAAGTACAACCTGCTTCTCCAAGTTTGTCTTTTAAATTCTGTCAGACTTGTGTGACAGCTATATTCCAGCTTCAGTGACAGTCATCAGACTTAAAAATCTATGTATTGGCTCTCCTTTAAACAACACAAAACATGTATTTCACATAGCAGGGTTACACAGAACAAGGGAAAACATGGTTTCCCTATCTCCTGAAATACAGCATTGACAGATTTTATCATCTCAAATCTGCCACCAGAATCTTTTTCCCAGTGCAGACCTGCCTTGCCAATGGATATTCCAGCTCTGCAAGGATCTCTGGGTAAACAGCCCATGGCACCCTCACTGCCCCCTTTCCCAGTCACCCCACTGCATATTTTAGCAAAGTGCTTATCAGGACTGCTAATGAGGACAAGGGAAATTTTGGAGTAGGAAAAAATACAAAGAAGCCACACAAGGTGAGAAAGAAGGACACAAGATGACACTCAGCACCTGAGGATACCTGCTCCTTTTATTTCTCTTGTTACCTGTTTGCTCCTCTCTGCTTTCCCCTTTTTCCTCTCTCCAAGGAAATGTGAGAAGTGGTTTAAAAAGCCAATTAAATTAAAAACCTGCATCTTGCTGCTGGCAGCTCTTCACAGCCAAAACTCAGGAGTGAGGTCCAGCCACCTGGAGTTACAGAGGCCGGGGATGCAGGTGTTAAAAAAGAAGCCCAGACCCACAGCAGCAGCTACTGGGACAGAGAACCAGTCAGTGGTGGGAGGAGTGCAGGAAGGGTAGAAAAAGAGAATTGGATTTTAATAAAAGTAACTTCTACAATTAACAAAAACTACCATCATGAAAACTGCTGGGTGACTGAGCAAACAGGAATCATTAATCTAGTGGGAAAAGGCACACGTCAGAGAGAAAGACAGAACATTAATCAGATCCAATGCTAAAAACTAAAAGAGGTGCAAGGAGAGGGCAAAATTCTTGACTAAGGCAGTGTGTCAGTATTTCCATGTCTTGGTTTAAGACAATTTAAAGGGGAACACTCTGAGTTCTCCCCCGATACTCCCAAGGGACTTCTCTTCCTAACATCACATGACAGAAAACTTTCAACACTGTCATTCTAGCACAAACCTCGGGTAACACTCCTAAAAAGCTTCAGACATACTATGAAAGCAAAGGAAAAAATACTGCAGCTGGTTTATGCGACTACTGAAAAGGTGTTGACATGAGAATGAGGGAACCCAACACTCTGCACTGAAAGAGAAGAACAGGTATAGAGTCACTGCAGGCTACACAAGCCATCTAAAAGGGAAGAGATGCTCCAACTCCTGACCTGCCTGCTCAGGCTACAGAGCTAATTTAAGCCTGAAGTGCTGAAATGCTGCTCACCCTCACACTGATGGGTGGCAGAAGCTGCTGAAACCTGACCAAACCTATTTCAAACGAAGGGCACATTGCAAAGGTAAAGGTGTTTTTAATTCCTCATGTGCCTACCCTGATGCCCTGTGATTGTGATGGTCCAACTCTTCCCTTGCATTTCAAACTCTGCCTTTTTATGTTTTGCTATCTGAAGTTTGTTCAACTGTTCTGCCACATTAAAAGGAAGATGCTTTGTCTTAGAATTACCAAATCTCCAAGTCTAGCTACAAAAGGAAGCTGATTCTAATAAACTGATTTTAAATTTTAAAAACCAGAAGTTCTAACACTTTCCCAGGAGTCTAGAGAACACCTTAATGAAACGAATACAACTTGGAAGGATTTCCAGCACTCCACAGCAGTTTTCAACCAGGATATCACTGGTGCTTAAGAATGCTGCTGAAAACTGCAAGGCACTTCTTTATTTATTTAGTTCCTCTAATCACTATTCACTAAAAATATTGCAAAAGAAATTTAGAAGTAAAAATAATAAAAAAAAATCCCTTTCTGTGTAATAACTAGTTTAGAGAGAAAGAGACCAGGCTTTTTACTGCCCTTTTTTTTACAGCACAGTTACTACTGAAACTCCTTGTATGAGCAGATAACAAATACTGGAAGGCTGAACCTGATAATATCCCGTTCTACTTTGGTTGTACATTCTTGAACCAGTCTGAGGAAAAACCCTGAAAAAAAAAATAACCTTGTAGAAAGAATAAATCTATTGATTTCTGAGCTTTTGAACTCAAATGAACACTATGGGGTTGGCACACCAAATATGTTTCTACACAAACAACAAATCCCCAAACCTGAATGGAACATTTCTCCAGTCATACCACACTGTTACTATTTGCACAGCAGAAGTGTCTGCTCAAATCCAGTGAGAGGCTCACAAAGGAGGAGCACAGGAGAGTAAAAATTCCTTAACCAGCACCACAGGCTGATGGAATCAATGTAGGAACTTCCTGGACACTGATATGGAAAAATCTCTCTAGACTGCCACCCCAATTCATTCTGGTCTTTTTATGCATGAAAAGAAGCCTTTTAGTCAGTCAGGCTAAAATAGGAAAAGATAACAGCACCAGTCTATTCAAGTGTGATGGGAATCTGAAATACTGCAATTTATTAGCATTAAGGGCATTTTCAACTATATTATCTCATTAATCATTGAAATAGCTGGGTGCATGAAGAAGCAACTCCCTCCTCCATGAACCTGGAGACTAATGACTTGCTCAAGGTTTGTAAAACTAATCTGCAGTAAACTTTAAGCTTGAATGTCTCCCAGTGCTGGGACCATATGGCAGAGCTACAGCTCTAACAAAGTCTTTATATTCCTCAAATTACTTAATAATTACTTAATTTGAATTTGTAAGTATGTAATTTATGGCAAGACTCTTTCTTTTCAGAAGTGAGCTGGGGAGTACAACACAGCTGAGCTGTGACACAGTCCTAAGTGCTCAAGATACAATTTTTCATCTGAAAATTTACTTACACTTCTCAGCTTTGTCTTTTTGGAGTGTCTTGACAAAACGGACATTAAAAAACCATCAATTTTTCTACCTCAAGCAAAAACCACCTTTTTCCCCACCAACTAACTCAAAAGGAGCTAAGAAAAACAAGTCCTACACAAGAAACTCTTTCAGACCTGGGCACAGGGCAGACCTTCATGTGGAGCACAGGAATTATGCCACAGAGCCTGCACTGTGCTCTGCAAGCAGAAGTGATTCAATAAAACTGAATTTGTCTTTCCATCCTGCTCACAGCTCTGCTGGTGATCAGCCTCAACCCAGGACAGACAGGTCCTTTCACATGCCAACATCTCCTTCATTCAGAGCACTTTGAAGTGGTCTAACACTGACACCAGGTGAATGGATTTATTGGTTTTTTCCTCTCCTGTTTGTTGTGTTTTCACATTTGGAAACCTTCTGAAAGTCTCTTTCACTGACAAACTATACCACTGAGGTTTTTTTTCCCTTCATGGTAAAATCTCAGATCTGCTCCTAAGCAGCACCTTATAGAAGAACTTCCATTTCACTGCCATGATCAGGAGCTAATCACAGTCATCAAACTCTAACAATGTTATGTTATAAATTTGTGATTTCAAAGCAGAACCTGGAAACTTGCTGAGAGGCCCCTCTTTCAGGACACTAAAATCCTTCAGCTCCAAGAGATCAAATCCTCCACGGGGCACGTGACTGAATATATCTAAACCATGGGATAGAGAGGCAATGGCACAACCAGAATTATTAGAAACTCCTGCCATCATTTCATGATGCACTTACAGCTGCACCCCTTTGAGTTTAAAATGCTGCTTGTGTCACTGACACCAGCTGCACCAGCTGGGGAATAGGATAACAAACCAGTTTCTCTTTAATATACTTATTTCCCTCTTAAAGGTTAGTATCCTGGGGTTTGCTACTGAGGTGCCTTGAATATTTTGCTCCATCAGCTGAAACAGGCATCACATTTTCAGAGATCTTTTAATTTCCTTCACCAAATAAGCTTTTACTAAAGCTGCAAAACCAGCACCTGCTTTAACCCTGTGGGACATCCTAAAATCCCCTTCAGACACATCCCTTGTGCTGGCTACTGCAGGACAGCTCATCTCCCCCTTCCTGTCATCTTCCCACTCACATCTCCCTCCCCACAAAAAGATGGTTTTACAGCGGTACCTGAATATCCAAATGCCAGGAGGGACTGCCTGGAATCACAGGAGCCTTTAGGTTGAAAAAGACCCTTAAGATCATGGAGGCCAACCATTAACCCAGCACTGCCAAGAACTTGCCAAGACTTGTTCAATGCTCTGCCTGTTCAGTGCTCACTGAAACACACAGGCCTGAAATGTCATATTCTGTGGCACTGCATGAAAAGTAGCATTTGAGCTAGGATAAAAAAATTCATGAATTCTCCAGGGCAAAGGAGCCATGGAGATTAACCAAGGGATGCAAAAGCATATTTATTCTTCTTAGTCATATTTACACAAGCAAGGAAGGGGCAGAAGAAACCAAAGATCTCTGTGTCAGAAGCAATTTATGTAAAAAGGGAGCTACTGCTGTACTGATTTCATTTTATGCAAAACTTTGTGTAATATAAAATTGACCAGATAAGTTATTATTTTTGGAAGTATGTGTATCTGGAAATATAAGATCACCTTACCAAGGCTAATGTTTGCTATTTAAAAAGAAACTGCTGGCCAAAGTTCCTTTAGACTACAGCAGAACATTTTAGTAAGGTGTCTCCAAGCCAAACAGTGGAAATACAGTCAATAAAATTAGAGTTAACTGGAGTGCTGCCTCTTACACATTTGATATTCTATTTGCACAGAGCAAATAACTTAGCCTTACCATTTCCTCAGTGTACACTCTTGGCTAAGTACAAAGAACTCTTTTTTAATGCAGATGCAGAGGAAGAAGGAGGTAAAAGCTGCTATTACCTACTAGGTTAAAACACTCATTGTTTCTGGTGAATCACAGCAACTTCAGCCAGAACATCAGATGACTACCAAAGAAATCTAAAATCCAACTAATTTAATTTAGCTTATTCATAGTTATTTACAATCTTACACATATATGTTGAGGCATGAAATTTCTATGCTTTTAATAAGGAGGGGAATCTGGCAGGCATCTTAGTTGCACACAGTGTCCACTGCAAGGAATAGAGAATTTGAGGAATCAAGGCAGACAACACCAGAAGAAACAGAAGCAGCAAAAGGTGTGTGGTGAAACCTGGCTCAGTGACACACAGACTCCCAGATCCAGCAATTTGCTGCTCTGAATTCCCAAAACCAATTTCATCTCTCACTAGTTTGAAAAGGCCTTTTTTTACAGGAGAAAAAAAAAATCAGAAGTATTTACAAACCTTCTATCTTTGTGTGCTTTGGAATATTGGAGCACTTGCAAAAGACCAAGTTTTCTCTTCACTAGACCAGAAGTATTCCAAGGTATGTTAATAAATATTTCAAAAAGACTTTCATTAACAGGTTCCTTTTTAAACCTGCAGAGCTTCAGACAAACACTTGAACTTTCAAACCACTAAATTATATTTCACACTGGGTTTGGATGTTGCTGGTTTATCTCAGTTTTGGTGGGGACTTCACTGTGAAACTTCCCTTTTGAACAAAGCATGTTAATACTATTAATATATCTGACTTCTTAATTTGTTTTAGATTTTTGCTATTTATCTTTAGCATCAGGAGAGGTCTAAACAAAGGGGAGCAGTGTCAGTGAAATCAAACAGCAGAGTTAATTTATGATTTAAACCATCCAAGGCAGGGAGCAGTTACAGATGTCATTGGGCTACAAAAGCTCATCTGATCTGAAACCTTTGGCTCTGAGCCACTGCAACGTCAGCAGAGAAAAGCTCCTGTTCTGCACCCCACAGCTGGCTCTGCCCTGCCTGCTGTCAGGCTCTGCTGAGCTGGGACTGGGCTGAGCTGAGCATCGTGTTCAGCTGGTGCCTCCCTTGTTCCACACTGATGGGAGAGTTCCATCTGACAGCAGGAGGGACTTCTCCACATCTGCATCAAGCATCACTTCATTTGTAGCAAAGTGATTCTCCTGGGGATTCCAGAGATTCTTACAGAAAGCAGCTCCTGAGAATAACCCCTGTCATGTGGGTTCATCTCAGCAATCTGCCTCTGGTTTCAATTTAATACCATGACATCCTCAGTGCATTTCAAATAACTTTTGGGGAAAAAACACAACAACAAAAAACCAAAGCAACAACAACAAAAAGTATTTATATGTTCTGGGTCATTATATTACAAGAAGAACAAACCCTTGAGACTGAATATTAAATGACTTGGCTTAAACCATTCCAGCATTATGTCAGATTTCCAGTGGTTTGTAACATGGTCTAAAAACAAGCATCAAGCACAACAGTTTTATTGTGGAAAGACAGAAAACATTCCTACAATACAAGAATAATACCTAGTTGGTTTTGGTTTTGGCAAGAATGAGGATGATATTTTCTGGTCTAATTTTACTGCACTGCTCACAGGAGCCACCTTTGCAGCTCAGAGTCCCTGACATTCACCTGAGCAACCAGCTCACCTCCAGCACTGCTACTCCTGTGGTGCTACAGCAAAGCTCTCATCTCCCCCTCATCCACCTGCATGTGATGCCCTCAATGCCAGAGCTGGGGAGTATTGCAAATAACTTCCTACATTAATTTCAAAATGGTACATTTAAAAAAGAAGCATTTGTGCTCTGAAACACCAAAGAACTTCAGAATAAGACACCTAAATTTGTAAAGTCACAGTGACAGCAAGAAAGCATCATAAAGTCAGCATTTGTTATTGTTTTTATTATTAAAAGTATTAGCATTCTCAAAAAAACCTGAAGGAGTGAAAATTTGAGGCTGCAGACAGCCTTTTTTGTCCTGAAGATTAGCCTTTTTGAGGGTGAGTGGAATAATTAAAAAGCACAGCACTAATCACTTCAGAAATTTCAACTTTTTTAACAGCTAAAATCAGCCACACAGGTAAGAATCAAAAATGAACATGCTGACCATGCTTCATGCTTATCTACCTGATCCACCATGCTTGCTTGCCAGGCACTGAAGACAGAAGAGCTGCTATTTCACTCTGAGAGGCCACAGTAACTGGTCAAGCTCTATTACCCCACTGCAGCTTTATCCTCATTTTACCTCAGATCCTCTCACCTCTTTTCTTGCAAAGTGTTTATTTGGACTTCCTATGCCAAGCAGCGAATCTCAGACACCTTTTACAAGTGGGGAAGGGTGGGGAAAGGAATCTGAGAAGTAGGAAATTAACCAAATGCCTCCATATCTTTCCTCCTTAACTGTATGAAATATGTTGGGGTTTTGAGTATTTGCCACCAGGTGCTCACATAAATGTTAAAGTGGGGCTGAAACTCCCTCTAAGTCAGGGGTGGGAAATCCACTGAGTCCAGTATTGGTTCCTCAAGTTTGGAACCAAATACCAGAAACCTACTGGAACAGATCATAATATACATAACAGATCATACATACATTTTTGCATTAAAATCTCCTTAATAAAAACTATGTTTACTGATTTAAAAATACCTTTTCTAGTAAGACACTACTAAGAATCAATCCTTCAAAATTATTTAACATTCTGTAACAGGAACATATTCTCTCCTAAGCATAAACACTTTGAAAACTCCATGTTAACTTAGAGAATTCTTAAAAGCCTATAAAGAACAGAAACAACATGTATTACCTCACATACCCATCCTTCAATTAACTTGTCATTTTCAATAGCAAAAATTAAATGCTTTTATCTAAACAGCTACAGAAAAACAGCTATTAAGTTTCTCCTTTCTGTAAAGCAATGATTAATATTTAATTGCCTATTTTCCCTTTTCAAAGCTGCTCCCTCACAATTAGCACATACTCAGGTAATTTCAGTTCTAGCTGATGACATCCTACTTCATCACAAAGTTAAGTGGAAATACTGACAAGCAGCCTGGCTTTGAAGTAACTGCACAGATGTGGCTGTTGCAGAAAAGTTTCTCTTTAGAAAGTGCAGCACAGCTCCAGTTTGGGGCAGTCAGTAGCCCTGGAGCAGCAGGGAGTGGAAAAGCTGCCTGCACATCTGCCAGCTCCAGAGATAAACCCAGGTCCTGGCTTTGGGGGAGCCTTACCTGACACAGAGACTGTGTGAGACCTCACTCCTTGCTTCTCATTGTTGGCCAGCCTGGAAAACAGAAGTTGGAAGCGCTGAATGCTGTACATTCTTCACAGACACTGGGAATTCCTCCCAACAGGCACCTACTGTAATTAGCAGGGCTGAGCCACCTCCCCAGCCACAGCACGAGCAGGGGAGAGAAGGCAGAGAGGAATCTACCACTTCATCCCATCTGGGGGAGCCAGAGTGGGTTTATACTGGCACAACGATTCACAGAAAGCTGGTGAGCTGGAAGGAAAACACAAAACCTAAACTGTGCACACTCTTAAGATGTGTGTAACCTGACTGTGCTTATACTTTCTGTGTGATCTGTGGGAAATGGAGCATGAATTGAGTTTCTGTCTGTGAAAAGACTTATCCTGTACTACTTTGAATTAATTTACATCTCAAACATAGGAAACCAATCGCATTTAAATGTAGTTATTTATAAATATTCACTGTGGTATGCATATATTACATATTCATCATGTATAGATGTATTGCCCATTATACATAAATGTTCATTAAGTATATATTGTATCTTGTTCATTATGTATAAATGTATTGCTCATCACATAATGAACATTTACATGTGATATATATGTATATGTTACATTACACATAAATGCTCATAAGGATCAGAAATTCTAACAAATACTCAACTTTTCATCACTTACATACATAACCACAATTCTAATGGTCAAGAGAGCACAGCACTTCATGCCTTCAGAAATCAGGAACTTCAGCTGGCAAAGGCAAATCTTCCCAGATGCAGGATGCTGTTGGCTGGCAGTTTTGTGTATTTGATAAAAGCTCTGCTGCCACACTTGGAACACATGTGGTGCCCTTGTTAAACAGACTCAAGTGTACAAACTTAGTTTTGGTAAACTGTCCCAAAAATCAGAAGCTGCTCCTTCAAACCTTATTTTACCCCAGAAATCCTTACAAATAAAAAAGGGTTAAGCTTTATGTAATTGGAATGTTATTCTGTGATTCTCAAAAACAAATTTTCCTGTTTTGTGAGTGCACACTAAAATTTACTGATTTTACTGCTTCCAGCCTCAAGTTTTCCTCCCTGAATTTTACATTTTCTCTTTCTACAGCATGAGAAAGTCCCTGGCAGTGAGGGCTGCAGCAGAACCTGTGTGTAATCACTAACTCAGAACAAACTGTATTCCATACTCCATCCAGCAGTTAAGAAAGTAATAAAAATAGTTCTGGACTCCTTCCAGAAGTAAAGGAAGAAACAAAATGAGGTGACTGGGTCCAAGCAGGCACAGCCCATGTCCCACAATAAAAAGGAGGAAGTAAAACACCATCAACCACTAAATGTCATTGGGTCTTTCAGCAGTTACCTTGTGCTACTGGACAGGGACAGCTCAGGGAGGACACTGCTGATGTGTGACTCTAACTGGGGCTGGACATGGCCACTGAGAACACTCAGATTACAAAAAAAAAAACCAAGAAAAAAAAAAAAAAAAAACAAAAAACAAACACCCAAAAAGTGTCTTTTTAAAGACTGAAGTTTAGGAGGCCACAACAAGGATCTGCCCATGGAAAGATGGGACAACCCTGACAACCTCCAGAGAGGATGGAGACCCAGGCACTGACACGAGAGGAGCAGAGAATCATCAGGAACAATTAAAGGCTTGCCTACACCAACACCATAAGGAATACTCTAAATCAGAAATTTATTATTTACCTTAAAGTTTGGGAAGAAGAAAAACACAGAGAGGTGTCTTAGCACACTTTGTAAGAATTATTAGATGCAGATAACTTGTCTCAAGGTACCTTTAATAAAGTATCACCATAAAACCAACCAGGGGAAAAAATGCATTTCTGTTTGCCTGACACAGCATGTTTTCTAGGCATCCACAATTTTTACTGGAGAATAGTTTTTCTATATTTAAGACAATAAAGAGGTATTTACTATGCAATATTAACATTTAAATTAATACCTGCTATTCTTGATTACACTGAACCTAGATTCCCAACTTCCACTGGCTCCATAAAGGAAGTTTTATTAAGAAAAGGTGATGTGACAGATTTATGATACCAGCAAAAAATGTGTTTTCTGTATTTCACAAAAGCCAAAAAGGAGATAATTAGGAAAAGGAAGACCACAGACTGATTCACAGATAGAAACTAGAATTTACAAACTGTTTAGCATCACTCCTATAATCACTGTTACTCATGGATTTAAAAGAAAGAGCCTGAATCTCAGTCAAGTCTTGTCCAAAACATCCTGCTTTTGTTATTGTCAAGTATGATGGATGCATTATGCCCTTTTATCCTCAGATTTTCTTTTTGTTATCTTTGTAGCTCAATACTACTGTGAGCTTTTTATGCCCTACCTGTTATTTGTCCTGGAATCCAAAAGCAACAATAGAAATTAGGCACAAGCAAGGAGTGCACTATTTTTCAGAACATTTTTTTTAATATATAAAAAAAAGAAGCACAAAACTTACTTTGGTATTGATGGTAAAGCTCTTTCACCTTCTGTGTAAACAAGAAGAAAACAGGATTAAAGCTTTTGCAAGTTTTCAAATAACCTCTCTCAAAGTGAAATATATACATGCCTGAAACAATAATCATCACAATCTCTCAGGGAAACTGAGGTGACTCAAAAGAATGTTCTATACATATAGAAAGAGCAGCATATCAACAACTCCTTCTACCCACTCATACAGACCTTTAGGCAAACTCTTATCTGAGGAAACAACATACACAGAATATAAAAGCTCTTTTTTATTCTTAACAAATAACTCCAATAAATCACTTGCAGAAGGTGTGACACTATCTCATCTCTCTGGTAAGAAATGCTTTTCTTTTATCTCCAAGATGTCCTAAGTGCTAACACATAAATAAAACAATTGAATCCAACTTGGATTTCCAAGTAAGACAACTGAAATAAATCATTAAAGCACATATTATCATATTGATTTCACACTGGCTTGAGACTATACAATAATAATGTTTTGTGCCAGAGAGTAAGTCAGCTTTTTGTACACTACATTCAAATCTTTGCCAGTCTTCCTTTGAAAATGATAATGTGTGTAAGAGCTTGGATGTACATATTCATATGTACATATTGGATTTGATGAAACCCTTGGGGAAGTTACTAATCCTTCAGCAAAACACCTTTGCAGTAGACTGGAGGATGCAGGGAAGGAGAGAAGATGGGTAATAAAGTGTTTTTCACTCTCCAAATCAATGTAACTCCGATAAAGTGACCTGGGAGAATGGCCACACTTGCAGAAAATGGTGATGTACACTGTTTAACAAAATCATGTAAATTCTCATTTGTTTTTCTCCCATGTTAAAATTTCCAGGAATTATAGATGTAAAAACAGTCTCATCTTTGTGTATTAAGGGACTGAGCAGAGAAATGCCTGGTATCCAAAAGCCACACTCAACATGGCAAATACACTATTTTAGGTTATTTTTTTCTGCTGTCTACAGGTAGAAAAGCATCATTTGGCTCAGCAACATCAGTTCATTTTGATCTGTCTGATGGAGGGTGTTGAAAAGGAAGTTGCAGAAAAGAAGGGAAACCAGAGGCTGCAATTTCAAAGCCCTGGAGGAGCTCAGCAAGGTAACAAGAGCAAGCACCTGGAACTGGGGGGCAGAGCAAGAACAGTAAAATTAAATAAGCAGGTGGGAGATAGAGGTACTGTGATATGTTAGGACAAATTATATCTTTTGGGAAGAAAACAAAAGGCAAGGATCCTCAGAGATAGTGTGCAGTAACAAATATGAGACCAATGGTGTGGAGGTGCAGCCTGGCAGTAAAAGACTGAGGGACAGAGAATGTACTGGGCATGAGAGGTTCAACCTGGATGAAAGTGGGCAAAAGAGACCAAGCTTGAAGGAACAGGCACAAGAGTCCTGCCCACTGCTATGCAGGTCTCCCCAGGGCTGTAAAGAACACTCAAAAGAACCTTGATTTTCACATGACACCTACAGCTGTCAGCATTGTGAAACCAGTTGTGAAATCATCTTGGGTTTTGGTTTACACCAATTTATGCTGCTACTGCTGCTTGTTCCCATGCTGCTCTTACATTTGGCAATGGATTTAAGGCTTAGATAGTGCTGATTAATCACACATGTTACTGGTGGAACATTGAGCCTTCCTCTGTGTTAAAAGAGCTTCACTAAATTGCAGAGTTAACCTTTTCATTCTGTATTTTTAAATCAAGGTAATGGATGCACAGTTAATAAGCAGCTATTCAAAATAATTCTCCTTGCTCTTTAATATGTAGCTCCATTGCATGCTAACTGCACACTATTCAAACTGCATTCTAAAGATGGAATTTTAATTTCCCCTAGGGTTTTTTTTTTTGTAGAGTATCATATTTGGGGACTTCAGAAAGATCAGTGAATGATTTCATTGGATTTGACAGGAATGATTTCATAACACGTGCAGGGCCACAAATGCTTCATATGTTCCAGGTACTGAGCTCAGATGAGATCTGACTGTTTTTCCCTCCTCTAACCTCCTAAGAAAGTGATAAATACCACAGGTGGCAACTGCTAGTGTGTGCTGAAGTCAACCACTACCTATCAAAGAGGATCTAAAGGAGATAAAGAGAGAATCTGACTTTCCACTACGGTATAAAATTTCATTAAAGAAGAGAATCTCATTCTAGTTCCCACAAGCCTCCATTCCACTTTTTGAACAGCTTCCTATCAGTCAAAGTGCAAAGCAAGGGTTGTAATAAAACATAATAATTCATAACAAAACAAAATCTTGATTCCACTGTAATAGCAAATCCTTTCTCAGATTTGTGAGATAGGGAGAATGTGAATAGAAGCAGTCTTACAGAGTAAGTTGAGTAGTAGCATGATGTAGTCAATGAGTTCAAAGAAGAAAAGAAGTGAAGGAAAGGTGAAAGAATTGAAGGGAAACTGAAGGAAAGGTGAGAAAAACTGAAGCAGTCTGGAAAACTGTGAGGAAAAGATGGGGATGGACAGAGAAAAGCAAAGACTCTGACCCAAGTTAAATGAGTATTTGCTTCCAGATTCACTGGAAAATCAAGCAGCACATATGGGTCCACCATACCCAAAACTGTTTCATCTGATCCATCCCACTTTTCACTGTCCCCTGCTGAATTCCACTGGACATAACTGGCTTTGTGCTCATAACTGGACACAAGTGGATTTTGTGGCCATAACTGCCTTTGTGCTCATCTGCATCAGAGCAAGAGATCTGGACCGTCATCCTCAGGGCTGATGGGCTGGGAGACGTGGACAAGGCAGCTCAGCCCTGGGAAGAAGGAAGGAGCACCCAGAACTGCCTGGAAGCTGCAGCCTGGTGCCTGCAGGGACTGGCTACAGGGACAACACACCCCACTTGTGTGCTGGAGTGTGTGCCAAGTGCAGGGCTGTAAACAGACAGGGGAAGATGGAAAAGCAAGTAGATGTTAAAAAAACCCCAAACAGGTATCCAGGCATCAAAAACCCCTCATACACTATTAAGTAGTACCAGAGGTGCACAGGAGTTACAGACTAGGGGTTTGGAACCAGATGATTTTTAAAGGTATCAGCAAACATGAATTATTCTGTGATTCTTCCATGATTCTATGCCTCCTCTATCACTGGATATAATTAAAGAAAAAAATAATCTGCATGGAACTCCTGACCTTGCAGATGCCTACATGTTCTCTGGATACAAACTGCTCACTTCAGGCACTGGTGCCCATCCTTTTACAGTTTATATCCCAAATAAAATACCAAATATTCATTAGTACCCCTGCAGGTCTGAAGTCAAAATTTCTTACTAACAGCATCCCAGTTAAGGCATATGTTGTTTTTCACAAGTTGAAACCCACAACATTTTTGCCCAATTCTATATTCTTTTAAAGAAATGGGGTATGCATGGCTCTACTGGGGTTTCCACTGGATTGTCCAGGTGTTCCCACTCTGAGCAGAGCTCCATGTTGGACACAGCAGAACCCAGACAGTTCCAGAGGTCCCAGCCAGGCTGGGGCTGCCAGGGGAAATGTAGATCCTCCTCACCTGACTGCAATTACTGTGAAAGCAAAATCAGTGAGGGGCCAAACTAAAGAGGTAACTATCCCCAGAATGGGAACACATGTTACCATTCCATTCAAATGAAAATGATGCCCAGGGTAAATGTGGGCAAAAACAAAAACTTCACAAACTATTTAGATCTGGTATTTTTGAACACTTCCCTGGGCAGATTGCTCCAATGCCTAACCACCCTCTGGGGGAATAAATTTTCCCACCATCCACTTTAAACCTCCTTTGGAGCAACCTGGGGCTGTCTGCTCATGTCCTGTTACTTGTTACTTGGGAGAAGAGACCAATCCTCAGCTGGCTATAACCTTCTTTCAAGTAGTTGTAGAGAGTGATAAACACTCCATAACCTACAAGCTGACAATCAGTTCAACTTTCTCTGAAATTTTTCATTTGTGCTCTTGGCCTGCAAAAGGTAAGTGTGATAATGGAAACACAAATATTAAGTGTAATGTTTCCACATTGGTCTAAAGGGACCTGTCAATCAAAATATTTATGAAAAATAAAACAAACTGAATGGAAAAATGCCAAATACTGCCCATCTATTAAAACACTACCAAGTGCTCTCCCCAAGAGGAACTGGATCATGAATGGACAGCATGACAGATATCACAAAACTAGGTTCTGTTAGTAATCAAGAAGGACAATTTATGAAGAGACTTGCAATAAAAGTAAATTTACAACAAGGACAGGATGGGAAAGCTCAAAAGGAGGATAAAACACATCTGTGGGATCAAGAGTTGCTCCTTGATTTGTTCTGATGTGTCTTACACAATCAAAGCTCACTGTGGGAGGGATCTGGGAATGCAGATCATGATGGAGACAGATCTCCTATGAAATGTTTAATGAATATGTTGGGTATTGCTACAAGCTTCAAAAAAAGAAACCTCAAACAAAAGAAACCCAGAATTTATTTGAACTAGAGGGGTTCTCTTCATGTATGCATAAAGAGGAGTATTCCCAAAGTGCTACCTGATGTTTCTGTTCAATCACTGCTCATTTGCTCCATGTTAAAATTCTGTGTTATAAGAGTAACACACAAATAAACACCCTGCAATAGAAGCATTGATTTATCCTGCATTCACACCTACCAGAAACCTCAGGGCATAGGAAAACCAGAGATATGGCCCCTCAGAGAGCTCAGTCAGCCTAGACTGATTCTGTAGCAGCTGCTGCTAAGAAAGTCAGCTCAGAGCAAGATACGAATTAGAAAGAAAAACTGCAAATAGAACAGGTCAATTTCGATGGACACCTCTGCCAATGTGGAAGTGGCAGTAACTGGACAAAGTCCACATGTGCCCCTAAAGGAAAAGCAGAGACAGAGCTACCCATTAGTTCAGGGAAGAGGTCGTGTGCAGACATGAAAAAGTTTAAAAATATCAACTGTGGCTACAACAGTTCAGGCTGGAAAACAGGCAATCCAGTGGCATTAGAAAGAAAGTTTAGGGATTGAATAATAAGGATTGTAGCAACCCCAAACCATGACATCTCAGAAAAGAAGGGGAAAAAAAGACCTCCACTCATGGGCACACACTGGTCTAATGACATGGAAATCCTGGCTTGTGATGCCTGTTTTATTTTTAGAACAATCAACTACTATTAGCTCTGATGCTAGCCTATCCTTTTGGTGTCTGATTTTGGGGCCAATGGTTCCTCATCACCAAGTTGGCTTGGAGAGCCGAGTTTGTGTTGAGGGAAGATTTTCACTTGTGTGAAGATAAGGCTGCACAACTCACACAGCTTCTAACAAAGCTGCTTGTGCTGGAGCTAAAGGTCACTCACATATACTGAGGGTCAGAAATCACAAAAAACATGCAAATTTAAGAACAATTTGAACAATTACCATGTGCTATCAAAACATCTAACACCTTAAGATCACATTTCTTTATTACTGAATGACCAAGTTTAAGTTTGGGGATTTTTTGAGCCACGCACAAGTAGGATGTTATATATGGACCTGGAAAAGACCTGAATTATGTTAACAACATCACCTCAGGGAAAACCTGCAGCAGAAAAAAGCAAGAATGCGGCTAAAAGAGACTCAAGTTTCACGTTGGAGAGATGCTGGGATAGTTTGTGTACTTTCTGTATTACAAACAGGAAAGAAGGAAATAGTTTATTGTTTTAGAAAGCAGGAAAGTTGGATGAATTTCCATGTGTAAAGATAAAAACAACGTGGAAGAAAAAAATTTCCTTCTTAAGCAGCTTTGCTTGCATGTTTTTCAATAATTAAAGCTGTCTGAAACTGGAAAAAATTCTAATTAAATTTAATTAAATTCTCTCTAAAATGAGGTGTACCTGCAACCTCGTCTCACTGCCTGCAGCTTGTGAGATGCTACAAAAACAACTGACAGACATTATAAACTGTATCGCTGCTTTAGTTCTATTTTATGAGAGAAACTCATCAGATCTCTCAAGCTTTTTATTTTTTAAATGGAGATAGTTGAGTATCTAGGAGAAAGGCAGAAATTAAAAAATTACCACCACTCAGAACCTTATCCAAATGCATCCTAACGAACCTCACTGAATTTCTATTATTTCTATATTGGGAATCATAAGAAAACACACCCTTGTTAGGAGTGCCTTTAATAATTACAATTCACTTCTGCCAGTTAAGTCTGGAATTAGTGTAAAGCACTGATTGCTGACATCAGTCTTAATTATCAGCCACTAAGCAATTTTTGATGCAGTGACAATTTACTCACTGTTTCTTATGGCTCCTCCCTGAAAGAAAAGAGCCTCTAAGTGAGGGTTTTTCTGCTACCTGGTGTGTTACATTCCAATGCAAAAGAAGCTCTGAGGAGGGAGGTGCCCTTACCTTTCTGAGGCCGGATGATGAAGGACTGCGTGGCCCCGTTCACCAGCCGGCAGTAGCCGTCGATCAGGTCAGCCATGTTCTCTGCAATGGTTAAGGACGGTGCTGTCACTGTCAGAGGCTACAGAAGGGAAAAAAAAACAAGGCACCAACAAAGAGGAATTATTGTAGTTGCAAACACTGAGTGGAACAGCTGTGTCATTGCATCAGAACTTCACACACGCCTGCAAAGCATAAACAGAAGAATGTGGGTGAGCGGGGAACCACCAGAGAGATTCTTGCTTTAACTTCTGTGCAGCAAATTCCAAACAGGAGGTTCAGAAAGCACAGCTGGTAAAACCCTCCACCTACATGTGGGGTTTATTTGGGCTTATGAGTGTCAACCACTGTTGAACACAACTGCTGTGACTTTCAGGGTTATAATTAAGACAATTCTGAAGAAGTTGGTTACTCCTCAAAGCTCTCACAGGTGGTATCTTTTTCCCCACCCTCTGTAGATATTTATTCTTTACCTAAAAACAGCCCTTCCCAATTTCAAAAAAGATTTTAAAAAAATAAAGTATGTACAGTGGAAAAAGAGATGAGAGACATCCAGACAAGCTATTAATTTCAATACCACCAACATTCATCATCCTCTGCACAGATCTGCCACCCTCCCTCAGTGCTGCTCCACCACTGTTTACTGGTGCCCTGGACCAAGCGGACCAATTTGATTTCACTTTCAGCACTGCTTGCATGTCATATGAGGGAACAAATTTTCCTTCTTTCACACTTCCCCTTTACATAAAAGTGGAATTGCTTCCTCTCTAGGATGCAGCACATATGCACAGGTTGCTATTAAATTGCATTTAAGAGCTATTGGTTTTATATTAAGCTTTTTCTATGAATGTCAAAGCCTACAAGCACCAAATGCACAACCTTGAAATACATAATGAACTTTAAATCTATTTTAAAACCAAACCAGAACAAAAGTCCAATACAGAGAATATTCACATTGGGAGTATGCTACACCCCACCCCCTGCAAGGAAAAAGAAAGTAGCAAGCTTATCACACATACAACATCAATAACATACCTCAGGTGCACCTGCTATCTTGAGTTGCAACATCCCTTTTCTGTCCTTGTCTTCACTGTTTGAATACTGAATGGTTTGCACTTGATTGAAGTCTGCTAGATGGGTTGGCTGCAGAAAGACAACACAAAAAAAAAACCCAGAAGAACAAAAACTCAAAATTACAGCAAAATAGCCTGCCCTTATCCCTGGTGTTGCAAAGCACAGGAACACTTTGATCCCCAAACTACACGTGCAGAAATCTGCTCTGTGTTTCCTTCTAGAGTTTCATTACCACTCACTCACAACACACACGAATATCCCGAGTGTCTGCAAAAGGAACCCAGCTCCACTGTGCCCACAGAGGTCACTGTTGAGCAGCGCCAGGCTCACACTGAAGTGGGAACAACCTCTTGGATGTCAACAGGGAAAACTCAACAGGTAAAAACCACATGGAACCCACCCTGACACATTCCCAACACCCCTCCAGACTGCTGGAAAAGGTATGTCCTTAGCTGTGTATTCCAGATTTCCCCAGCTTTTCACTGCTTTTGAATTCATTTCAATAGAAAGCTGGACATGGGCTCACTTAAGTTGTGATTGTGAAGTTCCCAAACATTTTGCTGAAGGATCTGTCTGGACAAAGCTCCCTTGCACCATGGGGGTGAACAGGAAATACTGAAACACAGCTGGAATCAAGTAAGGAAATGGCTGTGAAGGGTATGAAGAAAGTAAATAAGCAATGCCTGCACAAATGTGCTCAGCAACTAGTTAAACAAGCTCTGCATTTACACATTCCTAAGGAGAACAACTCAGACTAATTCACATTTCATTGGTAAAATGTCCCCATCAATGCTTTAAATTCTGCAAGTGAGCACTTCACTGGGTAGAAAAGCCAACAAATTCAGTGCTAAAGCTGACAGTGCCTCTGTACCTAACACCAGTGCCTTTCCTCTGATCCCAAATCACAGATTAATATCTGACTAAGAGCTGTACATGCTGAGAGCTCCCAGCTCTGCTGTGTTTAACCCCGAGATCAGACTGGTCACTCCCCTTTCTGTGACACCCAGTTCACAACAGGTCATGGTTGTTAACACAGTGACTGAGAAAAAAACCCACAAAACAGAAGCAGACTCACATTTGCACCCTTGTCTGTCAGGTAACTGATTCCTTCTTCTGGGCCAATTGCCAGTTCCACTGAAATAATCCAGCTTGACTTGGGAGTCAAAGGAGAAAGGGCAGAAGTTCAGTAGTAAGACAAGGCCTTGCTATGGAACACTATCATCCAATGTGATAATTACAGGTTTTAGTAATTAATAACTAGAAGGTTTTCAACTCATCTAACAAAACTGTATTAAAATCAAGCAATTCTGTAAGTGGCAAAACCCCTCATGTCTGCTTTCCTGGGGACCTCTGCTACTCAAACTGCATTTCCATGTGTTTTATCTTAGGTCTACATGAGAACTATGGATTTCCTTTATTTCCTCTTCTAATGAACAATGATATTCAAGTTCTAATTTCTGCTGGAGTCTCCATTTTCACAAACTGTCCAGACCTGGAGCTCTCTCAAAATTTGCTTGAAATAGGTAGAGATTAACAGGTATTAGAGGAAAATTTACTAACAGAAGTTGAGAAGTTTCATTTCCTTGTGGAAACAGCTGAAAAAGTACTTGACTTTCACAAACAAAGCACCTATAAAAATATTTTATTTTACACATAATTCTTACCCAACTAGCATATTTTTTAAACAGTCAATGGAGAAAGTTCTAAATAAAATCTACAAATACAGTTTGTTGCTAATGAAATCCAACTGTCTCTACATGAAAAAAGGAGGAAGCAAAAAAATTACTGCAGGAACAAGCAAGATCAACTGGACTTAAAACTCCAGAGTGTATTCTGGTGAGTGTCACATTCCTCTACTTACACCAAGAGCACACTTGAAGCATTCCTTGTCAAATCTGTACACTGGAGAGAGGATCTCAAAGAACTTCAAAATACTTTCTTCTCTGTTGAGGTTGGCAAATTGTCGAAACGTTTGTTGGATTAATTTCCGTAGTGTTTTGGCCTGTGTATTAAAACATTTGGAGAACAATTATTTTAAATCTAATAGCTGAGGGACATTTTAAGAGTTTTGGTCACTTAGTAGCACTAACAGTGTCTTTATCAATGAAACACAGACAATTCTTAAGGAATAAAAAAAGCTTCAAAATGTAAGCAGCAGTTCTGCCCTTTTAACTTCTGCTTAGGATCAACATTATTTCTGCTACATTATAGAGAGGATACCTAACTAAGAACATTTTGAATAAGTTATAATAAGAGATCACATGTTAACCCTTCCAGGAATATTTATTTGTTCTAAGTTCCTCATTTCTCTCAACTTCTGAACTGTGTTCCAATACAAAGAAACCCAGTAATTTATACTTTCATGTGAGCTTTTAAACCTAAATCACCATTCTCTCTCTTACCTGGCAATAACAAGCCAGCTGTAGCTGTATGTTAATCTCTGCACACAATAACTTAGACTATCCATAATAAAGTGGATTCTTTCAGTCTAATAATAAGCAAAAAAACCCTCAGTATGAAGATGAAATTTAAATAGCAGACTGAGTGTAGAAAGTAAACCAAACATTTAAATTAAACTATATTAACTATGTTGTCTAGCACTTTATTAACTTTTTTCAGGTTACAAATAATCATTTACAGCAGCACAAAGGATAGTTAAATTAGTATGTAAAAAAATGAATTATCTGCCTGTTCATAATGAATAATCCCTGAAAGGCAGCCACTCATATGAAAATAAAAACGGCCTGAGAAGCAGTATCGCTAAGATGCCCCCAGTCTGAACAAGCCATCAAGAATTGTGAACAAAAACATCTGTCCAAAGTGACTGAATGGTCTTAAAAACCCCATTTCTAATACATCTTCCAACTAACAACAGCGACAGAAAGCAAAACCAGCTTATCTTCCCAATATGTCAAGGTTAAGAGAGGAATTGTTCCTCCATGCAAACATATCTGAATGTCCCATTTTAACAGCAGTAAAACTCTTTATTCTCCCACACTGCCTGTTAACACCCCAGGCACTACACAAATACCAACTTCCTTTTGTCGTTAGCACTTCCAGGCAGATTAGACACTCATTTTTAGAAAGCCTTCACAGAACGTTCAGAAGTCAAAACAGCCAGAAATGTTTATGTGGAGCGTTTAGGAGGAGTTACTCCAGTAGCAGTAATCCAAGGGTGTTGCATATTCACAGAATGATCAGTTTTACAATGATGCATTTATAGGCTGGAAAAAAAGCCCTCTCAGCACATACTGTATTGTCAAATTAACAAAGAAATTCACGACTTTGGTGTAATGTCGAATTACTTTGTCAATTTAGCAGAACCAACTCTCAGGTGGTTCATTAAGAAGGCTGCAGAGCTGGACAGGGTGAGGAAGCCTTTGGCAGACAGGAGGATTCCCTCGTGCACCCAGAGCTGCTTCAGGCTTTGTTAGGACTCAGATACTCTGCACTCGACCTCCCTTTTATCTTTATTTTTACTTTATTCAAGGCAACTGCAAACCTCAGCCTTAACTTATCACCGGCAAATACCAGGAGCAAGACACAACAAAATAAAAAAGCTTTTGCCAGCTCAAGGTGTCCCAAGTATTTCAGCCATTCAGTTGATGAAAGATACTTTATTCTGCCCATGGTTTGTTTTCCTGACCAATTCCAGCATCACATTTACTGTCAGGAATACTGGCATGTGTTACCTGGCTCTTTTCAGTCCACCAAGAAGAACTGGTCACTTTAAATTTTAAGTTCATGAGCAAGACATAAAGATAGAAACTCCATTGCAGTCACAGGATCGTTTGGGTGGGAAGGGACTTTTAATCCCATCTTGTTTCACCTCTCTGCCATCCATGGGCAGGGACACCTTGCACTATCCCAGGTTTCTCCAAGCCCCATCCAACCTGGCCTTGAACACTTCCAGGGATGAGGTATCCACAGCTTCTCTGGACAACCTGTGCCAGGGCCTCACCACCCCCACAGGGAAGAATTTCTTCCCAAAATCCCATCCAGCCCCACCCTCTGCCAGTGTGAAGCCATTCCCTGTGTCCAGTCATTCTATCCCTTGTCCAGAGTCCCTCCCCAGTTCTCTTTCAGCCCTTTAGGCACTGGAAGGAGCTCTCAGCTCTCGCCAGAGCCTTCTCCAGGCTGAACAGCCCCACACCCACACCTCTTCCATAACAGAAGCATCTAACAGAAATATCTGGAAACAGCAACTTCAAGTGAAATGCACTGAAAACTTGCTCTTAAAACCATTTCTAAGAACCACCGTTTCCCCTCTGTGTTTGTTCAAAGCAGAGAGAATTGAGAGAAATAATTAATTTTATATTTCACAGCTATTGGGAACCTTCCTTTGCCTGCCAGTTCAAATTCCCTGGTTTTCACAAAGTGGAAGAGCAATTCAAGGATTTGGACAATCCTGTACTATTTTGAATAGGGATTTCATTCTCATTGAAAAGCAGACACACTTCTCCTTCCCTTGTTTTTCTTCTTCATAGGTCCAACTTTTTTTTTTTCATGTCTTTACAAGGTTCCGCTCAGCTTCACCTTCTGGCAACTCTTGCTACTTCTTTCTGCTATTCTGCCCACTTCAGGATTTCCAAAGAGCAATTTTCTTGGTCAGTCAGTTTTCTGGCTCCATAATATTATTTTTGAGACAGTTATTCATACTTTTATGTCTGGAGCCTTTTACCACAATTTTTCCCATTAGCAGAAAATACAGTTTCAGATAATTGCTTAAATTAAAATGCAGAGGGGATTACTTAAATCCACTTGACTTCATTAGCTTCTGATTTTCAAAAGTCTTTTGAAACAAAACCTTGTCATGACAGACCTTTTGTGTTTACCCATTTAAATCACAATGCAGATTCTTTCCAAATCTCAAGTTGAATTTTATTCTTTCTATAAAGCTCGACTGCTTACCAAAACCAGCTCCAAAATAGCAATTTATGATTTATACTTTCATGTATGAATTGTAAGAGACATTTTACCAGGACATGCATATTGAGGCAGCTATAAATGGAAAATACTTGGTGACCATTCTTAATCCCCCTTTTCAACACATGTTGAGAAAAATTTGCATTTTTTACTCTGAGAACATATGGACTTCAATGGGAGGGAGATTCAAGTAACGTTTATAGTCTTAGCTAGGATTAACATAAGCAGAAATTACTGGAAATCTTCCTTGAATAAGAAGTTGGATACAGTCTTGAGCAAGGAAGGCATCAAGTTTATCAAGTTCCAAGTAAAATATTCTTTTTTCTTACATTTTCCCTTCCTCTTTCTCCAGAAGTCTCATTTTTCTTTTAGGGAAGGAGAAAACAAAAAAAGTTATTTGATACAAGAAGCTCCAAGGACTTGTTTTGCACTCTTACCCCCAAGGTTTGAGAGGCAGAGCTGTGCCCCTCTCACAGCAGCTCAGCAAGGCCGTGTGAATCACTACATCCTTGTCCTGCCAGCTGCACGACTGGGATTTGGATCCCACCAATCCAACAGACAGCTTGGATGTATTTTCACAAAGCAAAACTGCACAGAGATTCCCTTAGGACTGTACAGTGAAAACTATACAGCAATTTTCAGATTTCTGACACTTTTTTCTTTACAGCAGTATAGGATTGACTGGGACTGTAATTACCTTCACTGAATCTAGTAAACTCTTCGGGAAAAACCGTCTCAAACCAACATCTTTCCTGAAAGAAAAATGAACACAGCATTAATATCAAAAACATTGTGCAGTATCATCTCTCTTTTTTCAGGGTGGTGCTTTGGGTCTATCTTTTGTTTTGTTTTTTAACTAGCATACACAATTACTAAACCATTTTCCTAACACTGAAAATCTCAGAGTAACAAACAGACTACCATTAAAATTCTAACTAGAATTCACTCTACATCAAATGTGGCACAGTAGCATCTTCCAGTTTAAACTCAAAGTCTATTGCATTTAACCAGGTACCTGTATAGAAAGTCTATTATTTGAAATGGTGTCTTGGGCACACAGGAGTTTTGAGAATAAAAACTGTTATTTGTACATGTTTTAATAATTTCAAGAATATAGAAAAAATATTCTTCGGGCATGCAGTCAGGTGAGAAGGGAACAACATGAAAGTGGAAAACCCTGATAAACCTTTGTTAGAATGGAGCAGAAGATATAATAAAGAATTGTAGAATGCTTCGAAGTGACCTTAATGACCCATCCAGTTGCCAAGGGCAGGGACATGTTCCACTAGACCAGGTTGCTCAGAGCCCCAGCTTGGCCTAAGGAATCCAGGAATCCATAAAGGAATACTCATGATACCACCTCACTAAGCATGTTGAGTGAAATTTCACTACTGTTTTACCCTTTGAAGCACTATAATTAAGGGGTTGCTTAAATTTCTACTATTATTTTTTCCTCATACTGAGCAAATTAAAATTACCAACTTTTTCTTGCAAGCAATCTCACTTTTTGCAACTGTAAATCAGGTGACTGAGAGCTCAGATTGTGTAAACTGAATTTATCAAGCTCAGGTGCAGAATTATGAATTGGGCTGTAGCCCTGGTTTGAAAACCAGAGCCAGTAAATATTTCTATGCTCTGTCATATGGATGTCATGTCTGACATGTGCTTGTGTCACTACAACTGAACACCAGCTTCACAAAAAGGTGCTCAAGAAGTTGCCAATTATATTAGTTCAAAAGACACCACTGTACAATCAAGTGCAAAAAACTCACATATAAAAAAGGAAAAACTAAGAGAAAAGAATAAATGGGAAAAGGATTTATAGCTCAAAGGCATTATTGACTTTTTTCCTTTAAATTCAGGATGTTACCATCTCTTTGAAACCTTCTTATCTGCTTCTGGAACAAGTATGAAAGCGAGCTTTCCATGACTGCATGCTCTGAACATACACAGAAATACATCTGGAATTCTTACACTTGGCAGAGCAAGGAAAAGCCGTTAGCAAGAGGAGATATTCAGGATTTATTTACTGCTACCTAACGGCACGAGAACAAAGCCAACAGTAAAGTGAACAAAAAAAGCACACTCAGAAGAATAAACCAGGGTATTTTTAAAGCTCTCTGAAGATGAGTAGTATACAATTTCATCCTAAAAACATCCTCAACCAGGAGGAGCAGAATGTTCGTGTGCAGCACTGGCATCTGTGCAATGACAGTAAGCTGCAGGATTATAAAACTTCATAAATGTTAATTCCTTCCATGCATTTCTTCTCAAATGCAAATGATACTTGGTTTATCATCCCACACAGTTAAATGAATCTACCACACTATTACCATCTAAATAACATGCAAAGACATTTTGACAGGGATATATTAGTTTAACATTAAGCATTTGAGAGAGAGTTGGTGCTTCTGAAATGAAGCACCTACCATCATCCCTCATCTCACCAGTCCTGCAGCTGCCACAGCCTCATTTGATTCATTACCAGGACAAGCCTTTTTTACACATTTGGGTGCAACAAACTGAGAAGAAATTCTTAGGCAGAGTACAACAGACCACAACTTGGTCTTAACAAAATTTGTTAATAAAACATTTCCTGTGTTTAGCTGAGATGGCAAATTTATTTCCTGAAGGAGAATTTAACAAAATAACCACACAGATTTAATACCCAGGCCAGCAACAACTTATGGGTACCTATAAATAAGAGAATAAGCACTGAAATAGGAACATACAAACAGTTTCACACACACAACCCTACAAACTCCTTCCCAGCTGTGCTGTGTGGGAGTGGAATGGCCAACAAGGGAGACACCAACTCAGGGCTCTGGATGAAGGACTCAGACATCTGTTTTCTGATTGCCAACAAGAGATAACCAGCACTGAGAGCCTGGTTCACACAATTCTACTACAGCTTTGTACTTAACCTCATCCACTCCAGCCTGCTTGTGTGCTTAAATCTAAATTCAATTTTTTTCATGTACAAACTTCGATCAGATTAATAAAGCACCAACTACAGAGAGGTGACACTGCTTGTCTTACAGTGATAAGCAGCTTGAGGCAGCATATATCATGTATTTTTCACCTCAATTCAAGTTACAACAAAAAAAGTAACGTTAGATTAACATAATAGACTTTAACATGCCTTTTACCAAATTGTGGCTGCACCTGTTCCTTCCTACAGCTCTCATTTCTGTAGTTGTAATTATCCCTGTTCTCACTAACAGGCTTCACATTTATTATGAAAAAATTCTTCTTTCACTCCGTGAAGGCCCAACTATTAAAGGCTACTTAACAATTTGATCCCATCTACCATTTCCCACCCAGATCTGCTCTCGTATGACAATCTGATCAAAGACAAATATACATCAAATAGACATCTGACAAGGGCAGGCAAGGAGCAATCACACCCAATGCAAAAAAGGGCCATTTAAAAATTGCTCTCAGCTGGTTAAGTGCCTCATGATGTACTAAAACCAGCAATCCCCCGACAAAAAATATCAAAAAGCCTCACTTGAGCAAAAAATATTACTTGTGCAGTTAAACATTTATGGGCTATTAAGGTGATAAGATCAAATTAATGCATTTTGGGGATCAGTGGCACTTTTTGCAGACCCTTTTCAGCTTGTAATTATCTATAGTATAGTCAGTTTAAGGTGGTTTTATCCTTCATCTCTCCCAGCTAAATCTCATACAAATCATCTCTTGGTTCTCAAAAAAGAAGAAACTTTTGAAATACACAATTCTCCACATCCAATTCTACATTAAGCTGTTACATTTTGCATATCAGGGTTTTGCTTCACTTCGTCTCTCACAGCAGCTATTTATTACTTCCTACCAAAGCAGTCACTGTTTGGAAAACACAGACTGAAGGAAAGAAATCACTGTTAAACTGGAAGCAGCACCACACTGAGTCCTCCTGGAACTCTCACCTGTTACAATTATTAATTTATACTTTGTGTGACCTGTTATGATCCTGATTTCTTTGTCTCATTGTTTCCAAAGTCATTAACCTAATTACTAACGCTTGTAGCTTCTGACTTGCCAAAAAACTGACTGAAAAATACTTTACTCAAGTTCTTACTGGAACATATGTATGTGAACTACACCAAACATAACTCACATACTTTCAAATCTTTTTTTTATCCCCTTTTAGTCTTGTCTAAGACTAAAACTCTTAGACTTTTCCTTTATTTTTATTAGTCTTTTAATAAAAAAAGACTAATCCCCTTTATTTTTATTAGTCTTTTCTCATTTTGTGATGTGTTTCCCCAACCAGGATATTTCTACTAATGTTTCTACAGACAAAACCCTGAAGTTCCTAAAAATAAATTTAAAAATATCTCTAATTCAAACAAAGGTTTTAAAAAATCTGGATAAATATAATAGCACTACAGAAATACCAAATAAGCAGGCTATTAACCAAAGTTATCTTTACCTAGTAATATCACAGATCCCTCAAAAATCCTTGTAAACTTATTAATTGTATAAAATCTTACCTTCTTCCTCCAAATGCTCTGATTTCACATCTCTAAAAGTTAGCACCCATTTGTCATTAAAAACAAGATTAAAAATCGAGACTTCACTGCTGCAACAACCTTTTATCCCAATTTTGTATTAAACTGTACAGGATCTTTTCACAAGGGTAGTTAGCAGAGATGAGCGTATCATTGGTGCTTGTATGTCTGAAACTTTATCCACTATACAAATACAAATAAAACCAGTTTTCAGGTTTTTGCTAAAAAGCTGAAGGATTTTGGCTTGTTTGAACTGAAGCCATCTCCTTTACAAAGTGAATAAGTAAACAAAATATTTCAGTACAAGGATGCTCCTTGGTCTTCTTAAAATTTGTGATAAACAGATCAACAATAACCTTGTTAATTGCAAGGTCACAACTCAGAAAACACCCACACTGAGCAAACAGAGACAACAATACCACAAACATTTTCAAGTAACTTAAACTTTACCACAAGTGAATGCAACTGGGCACAGAAACACTGAGGAATAAAATCACCTCACAACCAGAGCTGGCGAACCCCATAAACATCAGCAAAATTGCTAAAAACCACAGTAACCCTCCTGATCACGTTTAAACTACTCCAAACCTGTTTCTCTGGACCAGAGTTAAAGGCACTTTTCCTAGTTCTACACCTCAATGGGTTTCATCATCATTTTCTTACATTAAAGCATTTTAACAATCTTGATGGAATAGAAAAATTACAACAGAAACCTTCTGTCATTGAATTCAGTTTAGTGTTCCTGATGCAGAGAAGGGACAGCTCAAACCTCAAGCTAGAACACAATACTTACTCTAACACTTCATAGTTGGACTTCTTTTCTAATGCATTGCCTCTCATCTCTCCGTAGGATCTCCTGAAGTCAGGAAAAATATTTGAAAGCAACAATTATTGGATAATTCAGCCTAAAACTACAACATCAACATAATCAGAACTTCCACTCAGCATCAGAAAACATTGGCAGAATGAATGCAAAGGTAAGTATTAAGTACATTATTATTCTACCTCAACAGATCAGATTTTTATTTTACAAATTACCTGCATTTTTAGAACCACTTTAAACCACTGCTGCTACCAAAAGAAGTGACCTAACCTGGCCTTGAGTAGCTCCTTTCTACCTCACACTGTACTCCCTTGTGAGAGCCCTCTGTGCATGGAACAGGGAGAGCCAGGGGAAGCAGGGAATGATGAAAACTGCTTCAACCCAGACACATTCACATTAACAAGTAAATTAATAAATAGGAAAGCTCATTAGGAGAGGGCTGAGATCATTTTCAGGGAGAAAATGAACCAGAAATGCTCATTCAAAGAGCTTCAGTAGTTCATCTAGGAGAAATATCTCATCAAAACACTCTGAGGAGCCACAGCTTGAGAACCAGGGAAGGCAGGTCCTGGCTGACAACATAATCACATTATTATACTCAACACATGTTTTGAAATAAGGCACAATGATTTTGTAAGTGCATAAGGAGTTCGTAGTTAGACAAAGAATTTTTGTTTTCTCTGTGGCTACCAGCAAAACTTGTAACAAAGGCATCAGGTTCTCCTGTGATACCTGGGAAATTTTGTAAGCCTAAATTTTGTTTTAATTTGGAAAGTACTGTTCAAAGGAGACTTTTATTCTCTCCTAACAAGTTTACATTTGTCATTCATTTCTTATCAATTTCACTTCTTCCTTAATCTCCCCGTGTGAGACATCAGCATAACTAAAGCAAATGTTTCAGGCTGGAAATTCTCCATAAATTAGCAAAACCCAACACATGCATTTCAAAGCTGGGAACTCTCTCAAGGATCTTTTAATCTGATATATTTATCTTTATTTTCCAGCTGTCTATACAGTTGACAAGAACACCAAAAACACCCAAAATGATCCTTAAGATTTAATCATTTCAAAACAGCACACTAAAAATTGAGTAAATACAGAGAGGAAAGGTAGCAGCATTTATCTATAATTACATTTTTTAGCTGTAGGATTTATATATGCAGAATCACAAGACTATTTACTAAATAACACCACAGATGCATTTTTTTAAGCACACTTCAATGTACTCTACAGGCTTTTGAATTATTCAGATGAAGAATTCACCCAAAAGGCAGCATCAAGATGTAATTAATCAAACTTCTAAAATAATGTTAATTTAAAAATCGCTAGAAATGAGTTACAATACAGTCTATTCAGTTTTTCTTCAAACTGCTTCATAGCAAAAAAAGTCTTATGATGTTTTATTCAACTCCACTGGTCAGAAATTGATGAACTTTAAGCAGTTTCAAAATTAATGTATATATTCTGTCAGAAAGATGTTGAATAATAAATTAAATTATCAGCTTACCGGATTTCAAGGCAACCTAGTTTCAAAGCAATTTCCTGGTCCACTTGATCTGCTATTTCTAACATATAGTCATTTTTCACCTACAGCAAAAGAAGCAGGTAGGCATCACAGAAAGATCAGTTCAGTGCCAGCACAGACTAAAATACTCCCCAAACAACTTTTAAATGAATACATCTTAATTTTCTGGAATGACAATTCACAGTCCAGGAAGAGAAAAAGGAATTTGTGTTCAAATTCTCCACAAATGAGCTGCACTTTGGTAAGAAACACATCTCGACCACCATGAACTTGATTGAAAATTCCTTATCCATGTCAATATTGGCTCTGTTGTATTAAATATAATCAAAATTCACAGAGGACTGAGCAGATGGTCACACCTGCATTCCAACTAGGAGAAGGCAGCCTGTGTTGAACCATTCTGGTCAAGAGGATTTAATTGTCTAAGCAGATCTAATCATGCAAATAAAACTGATAAATGCCTGGGAATTACAGAGAAAATAAAAATAGGAGTAAACAGAGAAGAATGTGCAACTTGTATTGCACACTGGCATAAAATAATGCTGAACTAGCAAGAAGAACCAAGAGTTAAACTGGGTAGTGACCATCTACAGTAGGAAACATTTCAAATCTTCACTACACGTCCTGGACTTGTTTCATTTACCAACATGGATGTGGGCAGAATCCTATTTTTTTAGGTAATACTTTCACCACACTGGAGTAAGCAATTTATACAGTAACTAACAACAACAACAACAAACTCAGGCAGTAAGAGAGAACAGGACCAGCACCCAAGAACTTCACTCTGCAAATCTTGCACCACTAACAAATCCTGACAGCTTTTCCCTAACAGCTCCTGTTATCCTCTTATGAAAACATCAAGTTGCTGTTGAGATCCTGAAGTTGCAGCAAGTCCCAAAATACCACAAACTCCATGTGACTGACTTGCAGATCAAAGAGGGGATGATGCACTTTGAAAGCAACACACTTCACCAAGTGGGCTTGTTGAGTGATGACAAGCTGTAAGAACAACTATTTCCAACTACTACTGCTATGAACTGCATAATTTAGGAGATAAGGAAGTACAGCAGTGCATCCAACAGCTGGAGGTGTTCTCCACTCAGCATTCTCCTGGGAACATCTCCATGAGCATCCACCACAGCATTCCCTCAGCACCAGTGTGGCAGCTGGCTCCTGCTCCCAGCTACAAACAAATCCCTAAAAACTTCCTAGATCTGAATTGCATGACAAGTTTTAATTTGTTATTGAAAGACGTGAAAGAAGAAATATGATAAATTGTGCACGAGTGAGAAAATGAATTATTACAATAGCTGAAACATGAGAAAAAAGCCTCTTGCATTTATTTGAATTCATACAGGCACTCCATATGACAAAATAATGAGCTTTTAACTCTTCTCAATTCAATTCCTACAAATACTAATGAGACAGGAGAATAATTGCCCTTCAGCATCATGTAGTGTGTTATTTGTACACACATATGGAAATAATAATTCTGTATTCCCATAGTAATAGTATACACAATATGAATTAATAATTCTCCTCTTCATTATGCTCACAATTTTAAATAATTGGATTTAGATTGGATATTAGGATGATTTCTCCACTGAAAGGGTGGTCAGGGATTGGAAACAGACTGTGCAGGAACGTGGTGGAATCACCATGCCTGGAACCATTCAAAGTATGGATGCAGCCCTTGGGGACACGGTTTAGTTGTGGATGTGGCAGTGCTGGGCTAGTGGTTGATATCCCAAGTCTTTTACAACCTAAATGGTTCCTTGATCCTATAAAGAGCAAAATGTAATAAATTACACCAGGATCTCTATTCATGAGAACTGAACTGGTCCTGCACTGAAACTGTCAGACAGAAGCCCAGGGCAGGTAAATCAGGAATGGAGTTTCAAGCTCCATGAACTGCCATAAATGACCTCAGCAAACACACGTGGGTGGTGAAAACAGCACAGCTCTCCCCACCCTCAGGTCTATGTGGGGATACCTCAAAATGAAAAAAAAGTTTTGAACATGAGGTCAGATCATATATGGATACCCAAATTCCAGAAATCCTCATGTCCTTTTTCTGAGAATTCACCTGCATGCACAGCTTAAACTACTTCACCTAACAAGTAAACCTGTTCACAAAATCCCTTGTCTTACATCCACCCAAATCAAATACCCATTGACTGATCACTGATATTTCATTAAACTTTTTTTAAAAACTAGAGATTCATTTTTTTTAATCATTTCAACAATTTTGCTTCACCAGGAAATTTCTAAGCCATTATCCATCTATTAACTGAGGTATTCAGACACCAAGAACTGGCTGTGGCAAAGTAGATTTTCAGTCCTGACACAAAACTTCCACTTGCAGGAATGATGCTAATTTAAGGCCCAGTGTATTATGATCAAATGTGGATTCATTTATCTTCACAGCTCTTTGCCTTGTGGATCCCAGTGCTCCAGTGCTCGATTTGTTAAACTAAACAGCTTAAGAGCATCTCCAGTCTCATGCAAACATGATTTTAAAACGCTGCTAGCCTCCTATTCCATAAATAAATAAGCAACATTACCCAAATATTTAAAGTTTGGGGTTTATCTCCTCTTGCCCTGCAGCTTGTGAGTTTTCACAAATTCCAGTCATGTTGCCAGTTTGCCTCTGCAACTACAGACATCAGATAGTGACTAAGAAAATGTAAAAGACCATCCCCCATTCCAACAAAATGGAAGGGGAAAAAGAACTCTTTTACATTATATACACCTACTTATTTTAGTGTTTAAATTTTTTGAGTTATAAAAAGAGATTATAAGCTTCAGGAAACCTGTGGCAAGAATGAAGTGCTCTGGATTTAACAGTGTCCTGCTATGGACAGCCAAAGGTGCTTGGTTTTTCCCTTTTTTCATAAACCTGCCTGCACACATTCTTCTTTCAATTTCAGCATGTAAAAAAAAAAAAAAAAAGCAGATTCCATTTCTACTCCCAGAATACCAATGAGAACTTCTCTTATCACCTTTAATTTTGCTTGACTATTCTCTTTGAGATGGCATCAGATCAATGCATGAACTACTGCCTGTGCAGAGATTAGATAAGAATTTCACAGGAGGTTCAGCACAACCTCCTAAGGAAAAAGCCTGAGCAAATATTAAGTGGAAGAGACATAAGAGATAATTTAATGGTAATTAAATGCACTGTCAGAAGGCAATTGAATAGTTTTCCAAGAAGTCTTTTGTGTTTGCTCAATTATAACTTTTATTATTATTATTGTTAATATAATTAAACGAGAGAAATGAGAATATTTTCTGGGTTAGACAAACAAAGACCCCATCTTCAAGAGCACAAAGCCTATATACATACAAAGGCACAAAAACTGAAACTCTTAGAAATCTAACAAAACCTATCAGGTTTTTTTCTGCTGATTACAAATTCAGAAGAGTTAAAGAGAGAGGATGAATCTTCTCTGTGGGGTCTGGAGATCCTGTTATCTGTGAGCTTGTCACACTCCCTGGCAGTGTGTGCAGATCTCTGGAAATTCAGGTAACAGTGTGCAATACCTGGAGAAGCTGAAGAATACATCTATCTATATATACATAGATATATAAACACACACATCCTCTTCAAGCAAATCAAGCACCACTGCCAGAATCTCCTCCACAATTTAACTGTTCAGAATGAGATCTCTCCAAATGCTCAACCAGAAGAAAACCCACAGGATGCTATTTGATACACCTTCATTTTACCTAGTTTGTAAGACAAAACTGACTGATATAAACTTGTCACACAAATCTGGTTTTGAAAAAGTCACCCCAAAAATCCCAAAAACCCCACCCTTCTTGTGGCCAAACAAGAAACCAAAACAGCAACCCCTGATCTCTTTCTTGAGCCCAACAAAACCTTTAAGGGACTCCTGCTTAACCCTGTGTGCCATTTTATCATTTATACCCCATACTAGAGACCAGATGCTCTGGCAAGGATAAAATTACATGAAGTCTGTATTTATCTCCAATACTTTATGGTCACAATGTTACAGCAATAAAAATGCATGAAGATCAACAAGGCAAACACTTAGACTGACACCAGGATTAAAAATTCAAGTGTCAACACTGCTAAAATCCTATATACTTTTTATTTAGAAACTATCAAACCCCAAAATATGATATCTGAAGTGAGTCATTTTGGTATATGTTGTTTGTAACATATTTGCTTCCACTGACTTACTCATTTTGTATTCCCACATAATGTGCTTATCTCAACTCCCTGAGAATAATATAATTGGAAAAGAGTTTAAAGGAGGATAAGAGACAAAAGTAATTTATTGCTGCAAACTGCTGTGCTGATTTCAAGAACCTTTTCCCCTGGATATTTTTCAGTATGTTTTAACAAGTTTAAGTCAGATTTACAGTCAAGCAGGTGCACGCTTTGGGGGGGAAAGGATTAGTCCACTTAAATTCCATTAAACATGGAATAATGGAAATAAAAACTGCTTCAGGCTTCCAGGCAAGTATTACTGCAGTGCCAGTGCCAGAGGAAGCAACTCCACTGAAATTTGTTCATTCATGGAGTGGCAAATCAGAATTAAAGTGTGACCTGAACTTCACATTTGGAGTTGACTTCTTGGCCACAACAGCTATGAAGAGTCTAGTACAAAAAAGGGCTGCAGTGTGGGGAAAACAGGAATGCCAAGCATAAAGGCACCTCTCAGAGGTAGGAAAAAAAAGTCTGTCGTTCTGATAAAATGAAAAATGAAGCAAAATTGTCATTGCCCCCCCCACAGAATGAACATCACCCACCATCAGTGAATAAATGCTTAGACAGGGCAGTAATACCCACAGCAAAAAAGGATTTTGAAATCCAACAATCCTACACCATATTTCCTGATCTATTACTGCCCTGATATTCAGCAACAATTCACTGTATTTAAAATACTTTTTATTCTTAATAATATTTTAATTTTTTTTTATCACTCTTCTTATTTTAGCCAGAACAGCAATCTCTCCTCTGTCTCCAGTATTCTGGCCATTAAAGTTCAAAGATACTCCTAAATCACAACAAAAGAAAGAAGGTGAACACAACATGAACTAAAAGGTTTCTCTCATATAGAAGATGGGCACATAAACACAAACCCAGCTTCATTTTTGATGGCAAGACTTATAAAATATTTGTTCTTTTACTTGCATGGGGAAATTACTGATGGTGTCACTTCTGAATTCTCAAAATTTAGCAGAAAATAATGGGCAGTTTCCCAGCTACAGAAATGGACAGATTTCTGTAGCTGGGAAATTCCAGACAGAACAATTTAAAATAAAAATTGAAAACAGAGGAAAGCCCATGCCTGTGAAGATGGAGAAATTAGAGAACAGCCCTATGCTATGATTTAAGGAGAAATCTATCACTGGCCTCGTATTTTATATACCAGCTGCTACTTTCAAAAGCCATCTGCTTCATTTTCCTGCACACGAGTTTTTTATGCAGCTGCAGTATTTCAGAAGAAGGTTCACCCAGGCTGACAAGCAGCTCATAAAAACACCATGCTGGATTTAGATTTCTTTACTAAGAACAACAGTAAAATAATTCTGAACTTGGCAAATACTTTCCAGTTTAGGGACTTTTTTTAAAAAAAACTATTAGATACTATGTCTTAAAAAGATATTTTAGGTTTAAACTTGTTTATAGCCTTATAAATTATTACATAAAATTATCAAACTTGACACTGAGTTCTCAAGCATAAATACTGTGGAAATTCTTTAGCAACAGTACTATCAAATGGTATCTCAAAAAGAGCAAATACCAATAATTAGCCACTACTGGCTTTCCCAGCTTAATGCTACCAAGAAATTTCCCACAGGATAAACTCCAATTTTTCAGGACAGTTTAAAAATAAGCAATCTATTTCTCTTGCTTTTCCTTCAATCTCCATGACCTACTTGCACAACTTTGTCCTTTTTTATTTCTATTTTTTTTTCAAATTTGCACTGCTTTGAACACTGCATTTAAACAACCTTTCAGTAACTAAGTTCCCACTGAAGAGTTAAGACCATACTCAAAAATAATTACCCCAGCATACGAGATATTTAGATAAGCAACCAAACAAAGAAAATGTCTTCTGTCTTCCATTCAGTACACAGTACACAAATAGTAATTACAACCATTTAATGAAGCATGAAAATAAAGATTTATATTGCATCATTTTCTCCTTATCCACATTTATTTTTAGCTGGTGCTTTTATATATTGGGAAATTATGTACTTCTTAGTTGGTGAAATTTATATTAAAAAAATACAAGCTGTCTCTTAATTGTCCTGTATATGCAATAATTTATTTATCCTCAGTAGTTTCCTGGTTTATTTTTAACAGCTCAGGTGTTTCCTAGCACCTGCTTTTAAACATTCAAGTTTCTAACTCTGGAAGGTAATTTGGTGTTGGGTTTTCTACGTTATAATTCACCCTCAGCCACCACAGAGTTCAACCAGGATCTTTGTTTTACACCAACACACAACACTTCTGGTGACACCCACCCCACCAAAACCCAGAGAAATTATTCCTGCAATTTACCACTTCCAGCTTCTGTAATGAAAGACCAGAATATCTCAATGTGGGAAAAGCTGATCTTCAGCAATCACTTTTGTGACCAAGACAAAAATCCGAGTATACAGCAGGTACAACACACAATTCCACCCCAATCCACGACACAACTCTTCTGTGAAACAATTATCTCAGATATTCTCTGGTTTCAGCTGTATTACTCCTTGTAGTGTTAAACACACCTCAGAATCCCTGTAGGACAAACACATGATTGGGTTAATGTGGCACAGTTACCCAGTATAAATCCTCATATCTCTAAGGACCAAACTGCTCCTCCAGCTCTGTTTTCCAACAGCAGGCTCATGTAGGACACCAAATTTTCATCACTACAAAATCAGCTTGGAAAAACAGGGTCCCAAACCCTCACTACTACTCTACTACAGCTTCAGAAATGTGATGCAGCATTAACCCTGAAAGATTTGTGCCTCATCTGCTCTGAATGAAGCCCCATATGCACAAAAGCCCAGTGCCTGCTTCTAATGTCGTCAGTATTTTTAGGAGCCACCTTAATGATCATAATGGTAGTTTTTAAAATGCACACAAGAGGAAAACACATATGTGTTCCCACCCCTATTTACCCATCTGATAGTATTAAATTTGCTACAGGAGATAAGTCAATATTAGGGAAAATTAGGGCTGTGGCCTCATCTAGGGGAGTTAAAAGCCCAGATCCAGTATCAGGATAACATTCATCTGCCATCTGCCCTCAGCTGCTCCTCCTCTTCGTGTCCCAAGGTCACAGTCTCTAAATTATCTAGGGGTGATCTTTGACATCTCTAACTAATTTTGGAAGCTCCTCTGCTAATAATAAGGGCATTAGAGATGGGCTGGGGGGAAACCAACTTCTGACAAGGCATTGTTAGGGGCAGAGCAGCTAAAAATGACGCCGTCTGTCCGAGTGGGCTGAGCTCCAGATGTCACTGCAGGAGACGCTGCTGCCTCGCAGCCCTTCCACAAAGTAGGACTGGACTCCTGGGAGCCAGAGAGAACTCAACCTTCTAAACAACCTCTGCTCCCAGCTAATTTTATACTTCTCCTTTCCAACACACAATTTTGAGTTTCCAGGTCAAGTGAGCCCAAGCATCGATGTAATTTTCTGTGGGTTTCTTTTTGTTTTATACACAACTTAATATGTTAACTGCAGTAACATTTTGCTCCAGGCTACTAAAGAGACATATCCACACATCAATACATGGAAACCTGTCCCTGGCGTTTTCAATTTATCAGGCAGAATTATGAGCAACTTGAGAACAGCTCACAAGGATGATTTTCACCACTCTGGCTGACAGGTGGAAATTTTAAATCAAAGCAACCCTTTCCCTTTGGCCTGAGCTTGGCTGGCCATTCAGGTGTTAGGGAAGGAAGTTTCACATTCCTACCTTACAGCACTAAGGGAAAGCAGACATTGGGCACACAACGTTAGTAGCCAAAGCAGCTCCACAACTATACAAACAGCAGAGCTTAAAACAAGAATGTCAGCATAGTTTTGAGAGTGTAAATCAAATTTTAAAGGAAAAGTAAGTATTTTATGGGATATTGTGAATTTCAGCAACTTCAGAAACCTACCCTTGTCAAGGAAATCTCAATTTTAATTGTCTTTTCAAGCTGTAAAGAGCAGACAGGAGAGGTCAAGTTCATTTATATTTTTATCCAAAAATATGTATTTTAGTACCTTTTAATCAGCTGCACTTCTTCTATTGCCACCTCCCTGTAGGGCACAGTTTATGTCTCAGCCCTTAAGTCTTCATGAAAGATCTGTTGGGTTTTGGGTGGGTTTGTTTTGTTGAGGGTTTTTTGTTTTAAATAAGCTGCCAACATCAGGAACAACGCCAGCTTTTCTCCCAATGTCCTTCACTTCCTTCAAAGCTTTTCCTGTCAAAGTCATTTGCTCTAGGTCTCCTATTTTTATTAGGGTGTAAGAGATGTTGTTATTTAAATAGGTTAAAGAGTCTAATTCCCAGGCTGCATTTCAAATTACATCTCATGCACCTAAGCCTTATAAAATTTTAATCATTAAGTTATTACAGTAATTGCCTGGACTTAAAATTTCCTACATGTCAGGGACAGAGTTATAAAAATAATTTAATTTGCATGATGTATTTATCTGCCACAATATAAAGAGATATTTCATTTAATGAAATACCTTTTGAGCATGAACATAATCCTTACAGACACTACAGAGACAGAAAAAAGAAGTGCCAGTTGTCCACAAGAAACTTTTTCTCCTCTTTTTCAGAGGATGTTTTTCCCTTACTTTTTTTTAATAAGCAGCAGCATATTTTTTTCTCTTTTCTTTTTAAAAAGAGTTTTCTTATGAAAGTGAACCTGCAGTGTACTTGTCTGGTGAGACACAGAGAGTCCTTGTGGCACAGAATTCAGCTCTATTTTTTCAGGGCATCATTGACCTGCCCTAACTTTGAGATCATCCCTTGCTTGCAATTCCTTCTTTCAGAAACTTTGGTTAATTTTAAAAAACAAATTCCAAACACAGTTCAGTCCTGTGGTCTCCTTTATTATATATATGAACATCTCCAGGGTAGCTCCACACTGCAGGCTAAACGAGGCAGCAGGGAAAAATTCAACACTGATAAAAACAACATTTTCTTGTTCTCTGGGATCTAAATAAAACCCCAAAAAGTTACTTTAAAAGTCTTCTGTTTGAAGCACAAGGACAGCAACAATGGAACAGCTGATGCCCAAGAGCTGCCCCCACCCCCCATACAGATGCTTACTCCCTTTTCATCAAGGGATAAACCATCTCCAATTACTGCAGGCTAACATGTTATTCAAGGATAAATGTGTGCAGGCTCTTGTCCCACAATAAAAGGAAGGCAATTCAAGCAGCTTACGTCTGATTCTCATTACAGGAATGTTTTTAAAAGCTGTATTCTATCTTGATTTGAGATCTGGCTTTCGTTCCTCACTCGGCTACTAAGGCAAAAGAGAGGAGCTTGTCCCCTTTATTTCCACTTCCCAACAGCCATGTCACTGGAACACAGGGAAAGGAAGACACTCACTAGGAATTTCATCAACACTTACTTAAGGCAACTGAAAATACTCCCCAAAAGGACAGGAAAATGGTGAAATCTTATTTCATAACTCAAAACCTGTGATTTTTAATTGTCCTTTTGTACCTTTATGTTTATTTTCTCTGAAAAATGTTAAAAAATCATACAAAAACCTAGATCTCTTCATTAGAGATCTACAAAACAGTCAACAGAACATACACACACACAAGGGATGCTTCTTGATAAAACTGAACTTAAGAGTATTTTTATTCACTATACTTCATGTTTAAGGTTTTGTGGGTGGAATTAGAGCTCACTTTGGTTCTGATTTGGGTATTCAATACCACAGGACACAACTGAAGGCTGGCACATAAAACTGTGCAGTGAGCATCTGCCAACTGTGCAGACAACCATAAATCTGGCTTTTCCTGATTTTTGAATACTTCAGCCTCACAACTCCAACAGCACTGGGTGGGATCCAATTTGCCTAATTTGGCTGAAACTAAAAGCAGTTGGTCCCAAGGGAGTAATGCAGTCGATACAGAATCACCACCTAAGTGCTTCACAGATGAAAAAGGAGATGACACCCCTGAAGTCCTGTCACCCACCACCTCTGACACCTGCCAAAGAGAGCAGTAACAAAACAAAAAGCCACAGTTCCAGCATTAGTTTGTTGATCAGAGCTCTCAAATGGGATGTGAAATGACATGACTGGAACACAGCTCCTCCAGTGAAGGGGAATGACCTAAAGATCAGCCTCTCCCCAGCTCAGGCCTCAAAGCCGAGACACAGCCCGAGCACAAGAGGCACGGCATGGCATCGTTAGTGGGACTGATTCTGATGTTATTAACGAGTTGTGTGGTTTCCCCTGATCCCACACACTAATTTTAATCCCTTGCTGTACAGATTGCAGAATGAAAGGTCTCATTAAGTGCCCTGCTTTACACTTCCAATTAAGAGAGCTCACGCCCACCGCAGATGGCGGAACGAGCCCCACGATCACAGCACGTCAAGCCACAAACAGCTCTGGGCACAAGTTCTTGATTTGTTTGAGACTCTTGAAGATGAAGAATATTCAAAAACAAAACAAGGTCGTAGCATCCTTAAAACAGTCAAAAATCAAGGAGAAAATAGTGATTTCACATCTCAAGCCCAAGCTGAGCAGCCTGACATGCAGTGATTTGCACAGGGCAGTGCAGTCGCTGGAGTGAATGGGAGCAGTCATGCATGTGAAGGCACAAACGTGTGCCAGCTCTGGGTTTAACAGCCTGGTAATTGTGGTTTGGGGGAGCTGGATGAATAAACCCTGTCTGTTGACAGTGATTAAGGTAACATTTTGTTATCTTTACAAAATGTTCTGTACTTTTCCAGAAGACGAAGATCACTTGAGGATTTAAACTTTCTTTTTCAACAATACTGTGGCCTGCAAGTCAGATTCAACAAAATCATTACAATTCAGAAATCGATGGGTGACAGAGGTTACCATGTTTCTTTTCCTTCTCCATGAACTTTTAAATTTGTTGCTATACATTTCTAATAAACAACATGGTTGCATGTTACCAAATTAGCAATAAGGTTCCCAGCCTCATCCTGACAAGAAAATCACAAGCATCTGGTGCTCACAAAAATCTTTTTTACTCACTTGTAACACACAAGACAGCAATGTCTTTGAGTTTTACATTGAGAAAAGCCAATCTGACAGCAAAGGTGTTGTTTCTGTCAGATTTTTAAAATTTTGTAACTGGGTTCTATGCTCCTTATCTCTGACAGTTACCTCTGAGCAGAAAGCTCAGGATACCTATGTATGCATGTATGAATTCTGTACATTCTGTTGTTCTTGCCTACACACAACATGATGCCTCTGACTGAGAGCAATGGTTAGCAAATGATGTTAAAATGTTTCAGGAATGACACTGAGATAGGAACAGAATGTGAAAAATCATCTTTCCCTGTTTTTTCATCTCCCCCTCTGCTGTAGGTCTGGTTTATGATGCAGTGTTACTGCTTAAATTCTTTCTTGCCTTCTTTTCTTACGTCATTGCTGCTGCCTTAACACTTCACCACATAAGTTACTGTCCCAGTTTATCCAAGAGGACAAGTGAAATTCATGGAGCAAAGCAGAATCATGGATAGAGAATGACAGCTCTGGAAAGTTCTGCATCTGATTTCCATGACAACAGAGACCCAAATACCTTACAGCACCCCGAAACAAAGAGCAGGGACTTTTAAAGAACTGGATTCAGAAATACCTCACTATAAGGTGACAAAGGAAGGGGAAGAGAAAATAAGTGGGATGATGTGCAGAGGAAGGAGACAAGAACCTCTGATTTTCATTTTCTAACAGCACTGGGATTCGGGGCATTGTCACGTACAGGCAGCTTTGTCAGCTTTGCCTATTGGTCCCAATGACCTTCAAAAAACCTTCTATTCTGAGCCACTTGTATCTGTAATGGTTTCTCCAAATTTAGTTAGAAGTTAACAAATATTCCTCTGGTATTTCAAACTCCTTCCTTTAAAGAAACAGTTCCCTGAGGCAGAAACAAGAGAACACTGCAGGCTTGCCAGGTATTGAACAGGAAAGTGATGGAGTTCAGGAAATTATTTTGGAGCTCATCACCCATTTCTGGGTCAGGGGAACCACAAATCTCCTGTGTTTAAAGGCAGCATGAAGGAAGTCCCTTGCTGCTAAAGGAAAAAGGATTTTGTTGTACAAGAGCCCCTGGCAGTACTACACTAAAAACTAACCAAAACTCAGACATTTTAGGCTGAATCCAGCATATCACACAATCACTTAAACTAGACTGTGAAGTCCAAAGAAGCACTGCAAGAGAAGTGTCTTTTCAGAAGTCACCTTCCTCATAGATCAACACAAAAATTGCATCACACAGTAAAAAAAAAATAAAATTAAAAGCAATTTACCTAAGACAAGAATGTGTGTGCACAATTGTGCTTGCTGAAGTTAGGGGCCAGGGTAACCATTTTAGTCCTGACTCCCCTAAAAATACCCCCAAGAGGTTTTATTGTGAGCTTGTTGGTCTAAAAGCAGATTAAAATCATTTAACTGAATAAAATTAGAATTCAGTGCCTAATTTACAGAAACTTTGACTATTACACAGTTTTAGTAATCCAAGAAGAGATTTTAAACCCAAGAAAATAACCTAAGAATGTCAGTGGAAAAAGCATTTGATGGTTTGTAGTGAAATTGTCACTTACACTTGCAAAAATAAAGAAATCCATCAGTTTAATCAAGTGTGAATTAACTGTAAGAAGCCAGTGGAACAACAGTCAATTTTAGCTGAGTTAGGACAATTATAACCTGCAAATTCACCTTGTTTTTGGAATATATTCCTCAACACTTCTCAGGGAGAAAGATGCCATGGGCTTTGTGCCCTTTCTGCTTTATATATGCAACCTTACATGTTTTCCACTTTTCTGTTTCTGTAGTAATAGGCTACCTACATAAATAAACCCAGAGTTTTCTAAATTCAGCAAAATCAGCAGAAGACCAAGTAGAAGAACTCAACATACCTGCTGATAGAAAAAATTTAGAGTTGGTTTGTCCTCAGAGAACTGGTTTAGAAATCCTTTTGGCAAATACCGAATTCTCAATTCATACCTGAAAAGCAAGAAAAAGAGACTGTTGAGCAGAATTAAAATTAAGATTTCCTTGCAACATTCTTAAAAATAGGAATAAACTCAAAATACTAGAAAACGAATGAAAAATTTCCTTTTTGATTACTCAAGAGAACTAAACTGGAATTTATCTGTAACTGACATTTCATGGAGATGTTTACAAAGGACCTTTGTAACAGAAGCAAACTTAGAGCCCTGCTGCCTCCTCAGGGCTTCAGAGAGGACTGAAGCATCGAGACTTGGAGCAGATAAGCTCCAGATCCACGGGAAGGGAGGCCCCAGTTAGGTGACAACAGATGAGCTGCCAGAAGCACTGACATGACCCCTGGCAACAGCTTTTATCTCTGGTTCTCACAAGCAGGGACTTAAAACGCTGATCCTGCTGCTCCTGGAGTGACAACCAGTGTCACTCAGCAGGGAGCCACATCCTACAGGAGAACAAGGAACAGGACTCTGCTCCTTCTCTGATCAATGCTCTAATATTCACCTCTGGATTTTCCATAGGTTTTAAAGGGATTTCTCTGTAAAAAGGTTTCCTGTTCCTTTATTCATCATCAAGGCACATGCAAAAAGCAAACAGCTTTGAACCTGACAGTCATATTTTTTAAAGTTTTAATACACCAGAAGTGAAGGAAATTCAGAATGAGCCTTGACCCACAACCTACACCAAATCTGTATCCTTTCTCAAACCTTAACTTCTGCTTTTAGCCCCTAAATTTATCAATATTTCTTGTCATAAACTTCTGCTTTCAATCCCTAAATTTAGTATTATTGCTTGTCCTGTGGTAACAGCCCACAGTGTTTGACACAGAGTGTTTGCTTCCTCTTCTGACACATTCCTTCAATGAAAGTCTGATAATGAATGTCTCCATCCCTTGGGCTGTGCCAACACAGCATACCCTAACTAACACTCTTAACAGAACTTCCCAAAGTAAGTGTATTTAACAATCTGCTCATGATAAGAGCAAATATCACAACATTTCAATCTGCTGGTTTCAGCAGGACAAGAACTTCTTTTCAGCAAGTGATCTGCCTGCCTGTAATCAAGATTTACATGAGGATTTGGTAAAAAATTTACTAGGGGTAAGTGCTGCCTAGGTTTCCACTGCAAACAGAAGTTGCAACATCCTTATTTATTTTGAATTCATTAAAAATACACTGTCCTGTTAGAAACCATTAAAATAAGGAAAAATTTTGGAAATTGTAAATAACACACACTGTATACAAAAAAGAATACTAGAATGATGTCTTGTTCTAGTATGGCAATATATTTCATAATTCCTGTGCACAGAAAAGATGTTGTTAAATTAAAGAGTGAAATGCAGGAGAAGGTGAGAACACCTGACAGAAAGTAGATTCACACTGGATATAAGGAAGAAATGTTTGCCTCTGAGTGTGGTGAGGCCCTGGCACAGAGAAGCTGGGGCTGCCCCATCCCTGGAAGTGTCCAAGACAAGGTTGGATGGGGCTTGGAGCAACCTGGGATAGTGGAAGGTGTCCCTGCCCATGGCAGGGGGTTGGATTCAGTGATCCTTAAATGTCCTTCTCAATCCAAACCATTCTGTGACACACAGACACAGATAAAGAAAAAAAGACTCAAAGTCACAGTTGAGACAAACTCTCACAGATTACTTCCATATGTAAGGGAACACAGAATCAACTCCTATTGTTGATCAGCCTTTACATTTCATGATCCCCAGCAGATAACTAGTTATTTACTTTTTAGTAAATAGCTATTTAATAAAATATTTTGTTATTTATTAGTAGGTAACTACTAAAATTCAGGTATCAGCCAAATTGTACCTCCAGGTATTTATGTGTCAGGGAGAGAAGGCAGCATGAGCACACTATCCAGAGCAGAAAAGCAAAGCCCCTCCTGTTTTTTATTCTGCCATATCCACTAAAACCTACTGCTGAACACAGAGACTGACATGGAATAAAACCAGTCTGTGTAAGACTTACTTCTTCCTTTTTGGGGGCTCTGTAATCCAGTGCATTTTAGAATGACAAAATCATTACGGTTAGAAAAGACCTTTAAAATCTTCGTGTCCAACCATCAGCCCAGCAGCACCACCATGTTCACCACTAAACAGTGTCCTCAAGTGCCAAATTCACACTTTTTTTGGAACACTTTCAAAGATGTTATTCCAGTGCTTCCCTGGGCAGCCTGTTCCAGTGCTTGACAATCCTTTCCATTAAGAAATTTTTCCTAATATCTGACCTAAATCTCCCCTGGAGCACAAATACAGTGAGGAGCAGCTGAGGAAGCAAAGGAGGCTCAGCGGACACCTTATAACACTCTCTGCAACTCTCTGGCAGGAGAGTGTAGCTAGGTATGGGTCAGGCTCTTCTCCTAAGTAACAAGTGGTAGGACAAGAGGAAACCATCTCAAGTTGCACCTGGAAAGGTTTAGACTGAATTATAGATCAGAAAATTGGATATTTGATATCAGAACAAATTCCTTCATGGGCTGTCCAAGATTGGAAGAGGCTGCTCAGAAAAGTGGTGGCATCACATCCCTGGAAGGATTTAAAAGACATGTAGATGTGGCACTTGGGGACATGGTTTAGTAGTGGCCTTGTGTCTTGGGTTGTAGAATAAGATATGCACAAAGTATTCTATCACCCTCTTCATCATCTGCTGAAACCAATTGTTGGAGCAGTGTTCTTCCAGGTTCCCCCTCCCTTTCCTGTTAAGGTGTTTTTCTGTTAAGGTGTC
>JBBMKD010000102.1:147549785-147590428 GCA_037834095.1 Argya squamiceps
CTTTTTTTTCTTTTTCTTATTAAATTGTATTTCTGACTTGGAGCCTCTCGTTTGTTTTGCTTTCAAACCATTACACCTTGGCAGAGGTGGGTTAGCTGTACATTCCAGCCCAAACAATTCTGTGGTTCTAGAATGCAGAACACCATGACTCTCCGGGATTAAAAAAAAACAAACCAAACCAAACCAAACAAACAAACAAAAACACACACAAAAAAAGAAGAAACCCACAGAGGAAAATCAATCTCTCTCCTTTACAGGGACATGTCTTTTTAACTGCTCAGCCATGAAAGTGCTGCTTTTTGCAACAGGATCTGATGAGAGTATCAGGTAAGGCACAGCAGCTCAGCTGGGACAGTCACCATGAGTGACCTTCATTACCTATTTATAACCTAATCTCTGCCTGGGCCTGTGGGAATGAAGAACCAACTTCCAAAGGCCAGCTCAAGGATGGGCTCCATTTTCAACACCCTCTAAATTTACTGTCTTTGAAATGCAGCCAACTGACAAGGATGACATGTTCCTTTCTCACAAACCAGGTCTGCTTTCAGAGCAGGTATCTCAGCTGATGATCACTCCTGTTGTGTTTGATAAATGATTCCTGGGAGATCACCCCTCTGCTTGCTGCTCTGCCCCTCTACTGGGGCTCAGAAGAATTTCTGACACACCTCACAGAGGAGGGCATCAACAGAGTTCACAAGTTGTGCAATAAAGTGACCCCTCCACAGCAGAGTGAACACCACTGAGGAGTTCTGGGAGCTTCCCTGTCAGTAACAGGCACACCACTGGGGCAGTTAGTGGAGCCAAAAAAGAAAGCATGATCCAACTCTTAATAAATTCTGCCACTGAAAGAAATTATCTTGCCAGTCCCAACCTTGCCTCCAGCAGGTTCTGATTCAGTTCACATCTACAGAAAAGTGACCAGAACAGAGAAGACAGGAACCAAAAGGGCAGACCAAGGGGAAGTCTTGAGTTTCATGAACTGCATCAGCTCGCTGAAGGCTTACAGAAACATTAAGGAGGAAGACAGAAGGAAAGGAAAAGGACCAGATAACTGGAAGCCAGAGAAGAGAGAAGACAGAGTGCAGCAAAGACAGGGACAGATCTGTTAGATAAACTTGGTCAACTCATTAAACCATCCCACAGGTGATCCAGCCTTGTATCTGTGCCAGGGCTTTTGTATCACAGCTACCAAAACCCACAGCCCAGGACTGCTGGGGTGTCTCCTACCTGTCAGGGCCACAGCATGGATGTCACCTGGCTACAGGGACCTGCTTTACAAACCTGAACTACAGAGCTAGAAGGTGTCCGCCCTGTGGGGAACAGGCTGTTCCAACACACACAACTTGTTACATGAACCTCTTGGTATTTCTTTTGTGTGACACAAAAGACCAGCAAAAGGAGCAGTGCTCTGGCACACGGCAGTTCTGGAGACATGAAGGACAGCAGCTGTGCCTGCTGTTCAAGCCTCAGTATTACACACAATGATGAGGGTTGGTGTTATCTGTGATTTAAGAGCCCCACATGCTGCTAACCCTGGCTCATCCAGCTGGGTGATGGATTTTATTCTGGTAACTTTTGTGTGCAACCTACTGACAATCCTTCTAACTTCTAGTACCTGGACGAGTCCAGAAGAATTCCAAGATGTGATTTCTGAATACACTGTGAATACACAACCCTTTAATTTGGATGATAAAAATAAAACAACCACGTGAGGTATTTTGTGGTTTACTAACACTATAGGAAGCTTTTAATTTAAGAACCATTCCAAGACTACTTCCCCTTTAGTAATCTAAATATTTCTACAAGTACTGTCATATGATCTTAGACACTTTGTGTTATGGCATTACAAATATGACAGCAGCATTTTGATTATGCACAGCAAATCTCTCTGGGTTTAAAAGGTATGTCAGGCTGCATGTATCTGATAACACATTAAATGACACTTGGAAAGGTATTGAATAATTTACACCTTATCACAGCTCTTTCATGAGCATTTTACACAATTCCTTTCCACAAGCTTCAAAACAATATCTAACTTTGTTTTTAAAACTAATTAAATGTGTTCTGCAATGTGTACCATGCAAGTTGTGTTGCCTTATAAAAATGGAACTGACACTGGTACACTAGGTAACAAATTTCCACAGCATAAATAATTCACATCTCATCACCACATGATAGCATCACTACCATGGAAAGGATTCAGGAATCTTCTCCTTTCTAAGCTGTGATTTCACAATATTATCAGTGAAAAATTTCATGTGAGGGAAAATACCCATGTGATCACAGAAACAAAAATATGTAACACACACAGAAGAGAATATGCAACATTCCTGAAACACAGGTTCTAAACATTCCTAATTTCTTTGAATTTGTGGAATATGTTAAAATTGGGACCCTAAAGAGAATTTACAAACTGAAGATTGCCAACTGCAACATCTGCTAGAATATAACAACTCCATTTGAGAGAAATTAAGTATAGACAATTTACAATAGTTTCGCAGAAGGTATGTGCAGCCTCTAAAATAAGCAGCAACTTCTGCACAGATTGTGGTTATGAAGATAAACCACAGAAATAGATGCACAACGCCCCTGCAATGAATGAGCAACACAGTCATCTATTCTTTAGTTTAATCTCTATTTGGTTTATTGCTATTTTACAACTCTGAGCTCCCCATTTTCTCTAGGAAACTACTGTGTCTTTCTACAAATAAATTTTAGCTTCCTCTTGTCTCTCTACCAGGAAAGTGGACAGAGCTTCCTTCCCTCCTCTCCTGAGCAGGCACCACCAGCTTACTCTCCTACAAAGCTGAAGAAACTTAGTCATGCCACTTCTTTTAATCAACTAACCGGCATTGTGAAAAACCTCAGCAAATGTGCCCAGGCTATGAAAAAACCCCAAAACTCTGCAGTTATCTTTCTACTGTTCATTGCTCCTGGTGTAAACTGAGAAGATCTCAGTCAGAAGGAAGGCAGATAATCACTTACTGCTCTGGGCCTCAATACAAGTAAGTTTAACAACTGAGAATTTTCATAACAGCAGAGGGATAAAATGATTTTTGACTGCATTTCACTCTTTTCAAACCACATTTCTCCTACTCAGTCTACAGATAAGTACAGCCAGTACTTAACAATATCCTTTTGGATTTATTTAAAGAACAAGATTTATCCTTTTAAAAACTGCAGCTATGTGCTTATACCTCAACTAGGAATAGCATCCCTGTCCCTTAAAACGTTTAAGTATGACAAAACTTGCAGATTTCAGCACAAACGATTAGGGGATTTCTGTTCCTATTTTATGCTTCCTCTAAACCCCAGGTTTCTCTTCAGTTTGCAGGAAACCCCTTAAAACAACAAAAACCCCTTCAAAGCAAACAGAAGATTGCTCACAGCTCTCAGTGAGAAGTTTGGTGGTTTTATTTCCCCCCATTCCACCAGCCCTATTCCACTACAAGATCTCTCTCAGTAAACCAAATTACAGAGTATTTTTTAGGACAAGGCAGGAAGACTTATCTGACTGACATTGAACAGACTTATGCTCTTACTTCCATTCTTCTGGAGGGTGGGCTAGTTCAAATTTCTCTCTGACATTGGACACCCCCATGTCCAGGTGTAGCCAGTGAACCTCCTCAGACTGCAGGTGGCTGAGCCGTAACCCATAGCAGGCCACGTTCTTCACTTTGTGGCTGTCCACAATCTTCTGAATTATGCCCTGAAACAGAGAAACACACACACTCCTTACAAGCTGTAAAATACAATAAATACGTATTTTTCTTAATTTTAAATATTACCATGTAATATCCTACACAAAATACTAAGCAGCACAAAGGTAGCAACTTTATTAAAAATGCCAGACATATTTTTTGTAAGCTGCTCTTTCCCACAGCCAGTTACAATTGCTGAAGTTTTACCAGCATGACTTCAGAAAACATCAGTAAATATGTTCCATGCATCTTATCAGATTTAGGCCAGTATTTCCTCTATGTAAAACAGAGTAACATGAAAGCCAAAATTTCAAAAGCAAGTTTGTGGATGAAAGCAAGATGTATTAGCTCAAAAAAAAAACCACCAGCAGCCTTTAAAAGTCACTCTCCATCAAGAACCAGAAAATCATCTTGGACTTTCATCCTCTTTAGTGCCCCAACAGCCAGGATTTCATAGGTCACACCACAGCCCCTTGGTTTCCTTCCTCCTCCCCCAACTCATTTGAGATTCAGCAGAGATCCCTCATAAAACCAGGCAAGAGACAATTATTTGGGAACATTCTCAAACAAAACAAATGTTGTTTGCCCTGAGGTAAATTACAAAGTTTGAAGATCTCTTGCCCAAGAAAGGAACCTTTTACATAAACCCGTAGCAGATTGCTGTGTCAGACATCAGAAAGGTCTGACACACAGTAACTAAAAATCCAACGTGTCAGTGGAGCAGGGATGAGCAGCCTTTCAGGTGCAGCACACCAGGCTGTGCTGCTCTTCTCTCCATCAGGGAGCCAGCAGGAGCTGAGCTGCTGCCTCACAACCCCAGCAAAGGGAAGCTGTGTCTCCCTGCAAGGCAGCAGATCCCTGCTGCAGGAGCTCAGAGCTCAGCAGGAGCTATCGCTGCTCCCAGACACTTCCCTCAGGCATTCACAGGCCTTTGTTTCTGTGCCTGTAATGGTCTGAAAATTTCCTACTGAAAACACTCATACAGGTACACACACACATGCAGAGATGCACAAGTTGCTGATTCTTGCTCAGAATTCCAGCAAAACATCAACACACAACCCGTGGGAGTTCTACAGGAGCCAGAGGTGGCCTTCCAGAGTGAGTTAGGTGAGAGGGTTTTCTACAGGATGATACTGTGGCTCTGGAGCATAAGTCTGGTGAGGAGCAGCTGAAGGGGGCCCAGCCTGGAGAAAAGGAGGCTCAGGGGGGGCATTAATGCTCTCCTCTATTCCATAACAGGAGGGTGAAGCCAGGTGGGAGTCAGACTCTTCTCCCAGAGAACAAGGGACAGGATGAGAGGAAATGGCCCCGAGCTGTGCCAAGGGAGGTTTAGGTCTGTATTAGGAACAATTTCTTCACTGAAAGGGTTTAAAAAGCCTTGGAACTGGCTGGCCTGTGGAAGTGGTGGAGTCATCATGCCTTGAAGTGTTCAAAAACCATGTGGATGTGGCACTTGAGGACATTGTTTAGTGGTGAACTTGGTCGTGGTGCTGGGTTCATAGTTGGATCTGATGACCTAAGCAGTCTTTCCCAACCTAAATGACTTTGTGATTGCTTCTCAAAATTTACTGTTTAAATAAACAAACCCCAAAGAAATTGTTTAAAACCCTGATTTTGCAAATTAAGCAAGCAGAAAACTAGCTGCAAAAAGAGAATGAAGGAAGCACTAAATCTGAATAGAGGGGGAAGATGACACGTGTAGGAGTGGAATCATGCTGTTGGTGAGGTGATATCAAGCTGTTAAATCAGCTCATACATCTCAAACTGCAACCTTTAAATAATCTTTCAGAAGCAACACAGTGCACAGAGAAATGTAAAACAAAATTCTTTCAAGCCTACAGGAAGGAAAACACAAGCCATGTTTAGTAAGTTCACAGAGATTGAGTTAGAAAAGGTTCCATCAAGCCCAACAGGACCCTGTGCCCATGAGCAGCAATATGGGCATCTTCAGAATCATCTTTTTGGTTCAGAACCTGCAGTGCCCCAAATTTCCCTTGTCTCCCATGCCCTGGGGTTGGACATCCAGTGCTAAGTGGATGGCGAGCCCAGACCTGAAGGAAGAGGGACAGCAGCAGCAAAGCAAGCAGGAGGCTTGCAGAGGCTGGTACTGTGTGGGAGGGAAACTTCCCAACACTCTGGGCAAATCCAAGCTCTCAGGCAGCTGCAGCACCACAGACTCACCAGCCACAGCCTGTCCCGACAGCCAGAAGGTGCCCGAGCCGCCGGGACAAAGGTCTGACGCAAAGGAGCAACCCCCTGCAGGCACCTCAGCAACACAAGCCGGGGTAAAACAGCTCAAGGAGGAGCCAGAGCAGGCACAGACGGGTGCCAGGGGATGAGGCAACACCAGGCAAGCACACAGAACACTTCCCCAAGTGCTCGTGCTCTACGGGAACACTTCCCCCAAGTGTTCTCCTAACCTCAGACTATTTTTATCCCAGTGGATTTCCCAAGCCAAGCATTGTTTCTGTCATTCATCAGCCTTCAGTGAAACTCTTCCAATTACTCATCCTGTCTCCTCCTAAAGCAGTTCACTTTCTGCAACCTTCCCCAGCAATTCCAAAGGTCTATTATCAGGTCAGTGAACGTTTTAAATCTGCATTAAATGTAAATTGTTTAAGTTTGTTTCTTGCCTGCATTTGAGGCTCTTTGTATCACAAACTACAAAGGAGAACAGTTGCCTGTATCCCTGGAAACAACTCACCACCACCAAATACTCTCAGAAGAGACAGAGGCATATTTAACCTCTTCTTCACCCAAAGGACAAGCTCTGCTTAGTTAGTAAAGCCTAACATTTTGGCAGGCAAGCTCTCATCCAAGGGGAATGGTGCCAGCTTTTCTATATGCAAACAGAAGAGATTCATTCATTTTCATCCCTTCCTGCACCCTGCACAGAGCATGTAACATACAGCATTACACTCTGGAAATCCATCCCTCCCCCCACCTCTGACACTGGCAGTTGATAATGAAAATTGAGTTTCATGTTCTTAGATGATAGTTATGCCTGCTGTGATAAGAAATGGCTTTGGAAAGGAAAAAATTATGGTAAAATTATCTGTGGCCATGAACCACTGAGGCTACTGATGTGTAAAGCTCAGCTGAAACCATTAGGGCTTACTCAGGAAAGGATCAAGATGGACATCTCAGACCCTCTCTAGTGTTGAGGCTGGGATTTCAAAAGGACTGAAGAAGTCAGATGCCCTAATTCCCACCAAAATTGAGAGAGATTTTAAGCCTCTTTCTTTTTTTGTATCATCAATCAAGTCTAAACCTATCACAGAATCAAGAATCAGAAATAAAAATAGCCATATTTTCTGATTTATGTATGAAGGCTGAGGTATGTGGCGAGGTAGTTGTTGTCAGCCCAAGAAAATAATTAGCAGCAATCAGTACATGCTGCAACTCAAGAAAAAGCACAAACACTAAGGAGACAGAAGAATGGGTGCATAGGAGGTCAAGTGCAAGTGTTGGAAAATGTATTTTAAAGCCATGTATTGTCAGGAAGGAAGAAGTGGTGCTTTATATGAAACAAACACATGCAGTGCTTCTCTTGGCTGTTGTTTAGGAAAGCTGCAGAGCTCATTCCAGGTGCTATCAACCCACTGCAGAACCAAAAACTGCAGAAATAAGGAAACAGGGTGTAAGACACTCAAAATGGCTGGGTTGTAGTCTCTAGTAAACCATCTATTTGCTTATGTACTTCTTTATTAATAAACCAGAGGATTTGAATTTTAAAACATTTAGAGCCACACATCCCATCAGGAGAATCCAGGAGGGAACACGGAGGCTCATCCAGCCCCAGGGACTTTGCCCCAGCCCTGGCTGCTGTTTCCAAACAGCCCAGGATTAATCCCCAAGGCTTGCACTGGCACTGCAGCCAGCCCCAGGTCAGTGCATTTAACTCCCATCAGCAGTAAACAACGTGCTGAGTTCCTCAGGCCCTGGGCAACCTCCACAGACCCGGTGGAGACGCCTGGAGCGTCCACAAAGGCACTGCCATCACTCCAGGGTGGTGACAGCCCCTGTGCCTTCCACAGTGGCTCTGTGAGGAGCCCTGCCAACGCAGCCTGATGTTCTCTGTGGCAGTGATGAGAATGTGTAATCAGAAGTTTCCAGACAAACAACTTAACTGCTTAACCACTGCACACAAGCAACTACAGCATCCTGCTGAGACATGTCACTACAATCTTTTAGCTGGAAGCACGGCCAAAGAAATCGGAAATCTCTCCAGACTCTACTGCAACCAGCATTTCACAGCTCAGGAGGCTCCTCAGATGGATTGCTGAGTGGAAAAAAACGGGTTAGGACCATCAGTTTCAACCTGGATGATAAACTTCTGACCTCAAACTAATCACAGCTACAAGTACTTGTTAGAGAGCTTGACTCCAGCAGAAACCTAACCCAGAATGAGATTGCACTTTGGGTACAGGGGATCCCTACACAAATATAAAATCCCACGAGGAGTTTTCATGTGTCTGTTGGCAGCTCCCTACAACTGCAGGGCAGTCACACAATCATCTGCCACTCGAGTGCTGCTGATATCAACATAATCACGTTGATTTTAATGAGGTTTCTGAAGCTGACATTTATCCTGAACATAAAATAGACAGTACAGCTGAGCAAGGACAGTGGCAAGCCTTCAGAGGAATTTCCTATCAATAACAGGCAAGGGATAGGTGACCTTTCCCTCCCTTTACCCCAGAGAGAAGAAGAAAAAGCTTTTTCTATAGGTAGAAAACTGGATAGCACTCATTTTTACTCATTTGTCTAAAGAACCCAGAGATACACCCATCACAGTTAATTTAAAAAATAGATTAATATTTGGCCTAAATTAGAAGAATGTCCCCAAAAATAGAATTGACAGTGCAGTATATTTAGGAGAATGCTGAAAAATCAAGACAGAGCAGAGGAAGGCCAAAAGGCACACAGTACCCTTGGCTCTCCCAGTATGTATCAATAACACTTTGCTTCTGTAAATGACTGAAAAATGAATTGCTTGCTTGTAAATTAACAAGACTGATGTGCTACTATGAATAAATTGAAGACAGAATAACATACTCCCAGTGTGACTACAAACCTAATTTCCTTATTTAGTAGGAAGGAGAAAGTTTCTTGCACCAGAAGAAGTTTTGAAGTAGCAGCTCTGACATAGGCACAGTGTGCTAATGTTTGTGCAGCACTTCAAATATGTCAAACACTATTTATATATCAAATATTGTAACTCCTGATGACAGATTTATATGGGGGGCTGAAATGAAAAGCTGAACAAAAGTGAATGGCTACGGTCTGATGAAAATTAATTAATAATTTCCATTAAGGAGAACTCTAGAATGTGCTCACTACACCAAAATCTGGGCTGTCCTCTGATAACACTATGTCTGACAGTCAAAGCAAAAAGCTCAATTCCTCTTTTTCTCATTCCTGTGCTTATCCAGCAAGCACATTTGTGTATCCTATGAAACTGATGAGGATGTACAAGAACTCTGCCCCTGAAGCCCAACAAGCTCATACTGAAAGCACAGGCTGAACACAGGCTGTCCTATGGCCAGAATCCTGTCACCATTCCAGCACAGACACCTCAGCTCAAGCAACACATCCACCCAAGTGCCTCAGAGCCTTTCACATTCAAGCCATACTCGGATCTGTCATCCCCAATACCTCTCCACGCCCACACAGAATTCCACAAGGAACCTTCCAAGCACACACTGACAGAGCAGAGCTGGTACAGCCCTGCTTTTCAGTCTTCTTGGATTAATCAGCACTTTCCTGATCCTACTGCACACTTCCCAAATAAATGAGATGCTGTTTTAAAGGCTGACAATCAATGGAGTTTTCCAGAAGCTGAACATTCAAAGCAGTGTGGGCAGCAGGGCCAGGGAGGGATTCTGCCCCCCTGTGCAGACCCCACCTGCAGAGCTGCCCCCAGCCCTGGGGCCCAGCACAGGAAGGACACGGAGCTGCTGGAGCAAGTCCAGAGGAGGCACCAAGATTATCAGAGGGATGGAGCAGCTTCCCCATGGAGCCAGGCTGAGAGAGCTGGGGCTGCTAAACCTGGAGAAGAGAAGCCCCAGGGAGAACTTAGTGCCCCTTCAGTGCCCTAAGGGGGCTCCAAGAGAGCTGGGGGGGACCTTTTGCAGGGGTATGAAGTGACAGGATACAGGCAAATGGCTTTAAATAGAGAGAGAGTAGGTTTAGGTTAGATATTATGAAGAAGTTTTTTTTACAGTGAGGGGGTAAAACACTGGACCAGCTGCCCAGAGATGTGGTGGATGCCCCATTCCCAAAACCACTCAAGGCCAGGTTAGACTGAGCTCTGAGCAACCTGATCTAGTTGAGAAAGTCCCTGCTCACTGCAGCAGGAATAGATAACCTTTAAATGTCCTTTCTAACCCAGATTTTTTTGTGATTCTGTATTTCACTACTCCCTATCCTCAAATGCACTTGCAAAGTGTAAGAGCCCCCTTGGATCCAGTTTTTGTACAGTTAAATACTGATGCAGGATGTTGGCTTGAAGCCATCTACACATCTAGATATCTTCAGAAAAATGTCAAAGGACTATTTAGATTAAGTTTAAAATGTTACTTTGCATGTGTGTCTCATCTAAGGGTATCATGAGTATTTTGCACAAGTGAAACAGGCATTCTAAAGCTTAAGGGTACTTTTGTTTTAGTATGCTGATTATCAATATACCATACACCTTTTGGTTTACATTTCAAGATCCATAATTTTGAATTTTTGCTCCCTTTTTCAGGTTCTCCAGAGGGAGGCACCTACAAAATAACAATACAACCATGCCTTGTTTTCTGGTACAAATCATACAGGCACACAGCAGAGAAAAGGAAGGGAAAAAAGGTAAATTGCACCAATTTTCTAGCTCTTCTACTAGACCAGGAATGATTTTATAAATTTTTACACACATCTATTTGATGTTTGAATTGCTGAACTCCAGTCTGCTTCTATACATCAAACAGTTCCATTGACACATAGCACATATATCATTGTACACATGTAGAAATGAGATTTGAATATGCAACAATTGCTGCAAAGAGCTGACTTCACTAAAGATACTAATGCAGCTTTGACTCCTGTCAGTGCTCACAGCCTCTTTCCACAGAAATTTGTGTGACCAAGCTGCTCCCCTGTTACTAAATCTAGTAAGAATCTATTTTACAGAAGAAACCCAGTAGATCCAAAGTTACCCAATTAATATATTTGCATCTCCTTGACAGATTGCAGTAGATCCACAAGAGCAGCTCCACCCCAGGCCCATTCTCCCACAACTCTTCAAGCTCCTGGTTTGGGAGGAACTGAGCAGCAATAAAGCACATCTGGCCATTGCACAGCTGGTCAGCAGCAAGTCCAACTACTGGCTCCTGTCAGTCAGAATCAGGATTGTGTAGCCCAGATGTGCCCCAGAGTAGCCACAGGAGATGTCTGGCACCTTTTGTCCAGACACTGGCTCTAAATAACACGGTTTGAAAAAGAGGGAGAGACCTGGAGGTGAGTGGGTGGAGTCACATCTGGAACTGGGCTTGGACTGACAAACCTCTTGCCCTTTTTCAGAACAGGCAACACCCTTCTTGGGAAATGTCTGAAAAGCAGGAATGCTGCTGTGGATGACAAGGGATGCTCATCAATAAGGCTTTAATGCTCTATCCCCTCGTGGTGCACGGTGCCAGCATAAACAGGCATTTCCTTTCTCCCCTCAGCCTTCTCAGCCGTGTCAGTCTGCAAGACAATGCAGCTAACAAGATTACACAACTGATCTGGATTTAAAACAACAGCAAAACCATTATTCATTTTAGCTTGGATCGAGTTTGCCAAAACAGTCACAGCACCTCTGCCAGCACAGCTACGGTGGCAGCATGAGAAAACAAACAGCAAGAAGGAAGCTGGCACAGCTGCCAGATGAAACACGTGCCTTAACCAGGGCAGCATCTGAATTGCAAACCTTTGCACTAGAGGATCTTTCCACTCCTCCACCACAAACTGCATCTCCAGTCAAACACTCTGCTCTCCTGCATCAACAGCTGACAGTGCAGCATGGACTGAATGAGAGAGGCAAACAGGACAGCAGAGGCAGCACACAGAACACAGCAAAGCAGCTGAATTAACTGCTCTGGTGAAGACCCACCTGAATGTGCCTCAGCCCTTCCCCTGAAGGGCTCAGCTTAGGGAACAGACCAGAATACACAAACTCCCAACCTGCACACATGTCCTCTACCTGTGAGAAGTAAGATCTTGCAGGTGGGTGGGGAAGGTGATGAATTTGCTCTGGTCTTTTCACAAATGGGATGGGATGTAGTCAAGGCATTCTCCTTGCATTTAGGTTTTTTTAAAGTTAGATAATATCCTTCCCCTTACCTAAGGATGTACCTTTTAAATTCTGGTTTTTGAGTTCTTATTCTGTCAACATTAAGGAAGCTGACATTTCAAGGTGCTACTGCATAGAAAAGGAAGAAAAAGACATCTGAATTGAGAATAGGTTAAGAGAACCCCAAACACTATCTTTATTTGTCCAAGAGCTCTAACCATGTTCTCTCCAACTACAAAAACAAGAACAAATCTGCCAAATCTAATGCCATCTCTATCCAGCTTAGCTATTAGACAGTGTAACAAAATCAGAAGAAAAAAACTTTCTGAGAATTAAGAAATGTCTGGCAATAACCTGCTTTGAGATTTGTGGTTGTTATTTCCACATAAATAATGTCTTCTCACAGATACTAGTTAAGAATCAAGGACAAGCTTTAAAGGCTGGAAGTTTTTAAAAAGGTGTAAATCAGTGCAAGCTGGGCACCTCTGGGGTGGAAAAGGAGACCACACAGAGGATCTGCATTTCACCAAAAGTCACCTGCAAGGACTCACACAAGGTTTTCCAATGCCTGTTTCCTAAAAATCACAGACCTTCTCTACCCACTCAATCTGCTACATGCATTGTTATGTTTGTTTGTGTTTAGTTATGGTTACAATTCTGCTCCAACCACACCTGAAAACAGAGGTGCTTTTCTCCTAAGTGCTGATCAAGACCCGGTGGCAGTGTTTACTTTCAGAGTGCACTTGAGACCAAAAAATTCCATCTCAGCTACACCTATCTCCTCCTCACATGCCACACCTGAGGCTGTGAGCAGGGCACAGAGTTCTCTCCAAGCCCGAAGCCTGGAAATCCCTTTGTGCATAAGCACCTGGACACCACATCCAAACAAGCCATACCAAGACAAACAGCGAAGATAAGCAACCTTTCTTCCCCTGGCAAATGCTTGCCTGTGTCTACACACACATTCACAGGAGGAGACCACTGTTTGCACATCCATAAAAGCCTTTTCTTTCTTTTGGAAATGAAGCATGTCTTTAGCATAACACCAAAGAGGGTAATTACAGAGAGCATGCCAGTTCTTTGAAATCCAAGAAAGCACTTCCCAGAACTGAGAAGCTGCTCTTGTATCCACTGCAGAGCACAGCCTTCATCCCTCTGAGGAAACAGCTGTCTTTAAGGGACTAAATCCATCCAGAATAAGCAGAGGTCCACAGCCCAAAGTTCTCCTCAAAGCAAAGTCTACGTGTAACCACACTGCTCTCTTGGTGAAAGATATTTTAAGATGAACATCAAGGAAATCACCGTCCAACCTTTTAAGGGACTCCTACAAAAAGCCAAGTTCTGTTCATATGAGCTTAACCACTTGAGTTTTAATGGAAAGTGTTTCCCTTCATGACCAAGGAATTGTGTAGAATGTATACAGCTAAATCACCGTTTCTACTCTGTGTTTAGGATTATCTTTTTTGTCGAGAGGAAAAGGCCTTTTCAACACTGCTTTGACTGTCAAACACATCCTTCATTCACACAGGCAAAACCACACTTTGTTAGAAACAGAAGATGTTAGGAACCACAAAACAGGAAAGAAAATTCCAACTTTACTTTCCCTGGTACATTCCATGAAGTCCTCTGGCTTTAGCAGCAGAAACACCTTTAATTGGCTCATCTGGAGATTCCAGCCCAAGTCTGACTTCTAACACTGGGAATGTGCCCCAAGTACTGGAAATGTTCCCCAGCCATCACCGCGGCAGCTCTGCTGACCAGGGAGTAGCCTTGGAAGACCTTTTTTCTCTTCCTTTTAGCTGCAGAGCTGTCTCAAAGACATTCACCTTTGAATATTCCTTCAGAGCTCCTTGGAAACAAACCCAGCTCCAGTCTCCACCCTCAGATTGTAAATCAGAAGAAATGGCAGACGTCTCCTCCACAAAAGGAGGCATAAAAACCTTACAGGCTATTTTAATCTTAAATTATTCAGCTTGGTCGAACAGCAGTCATTCCAATGGAATGTAGGCTTGTACTCCAACAAGGGTTTACTGTTTCTAAAATAAATGTCATGGTAATACATCAGTGCTAGACCTTTACTACCTGCACATTCACATTCAACAGTCACTGTCCCAGTTTAACAAAATAAGAAAAGGACATTTGCTAAAAGAAGGAAGTTTAACAGCTACCCATCAGAACAATACAAAACTGCCATTCTTTTTGGAAACATCCATCCAATTAAAAGTACACGTAAAAATTAAAAATTAAGGCGAGCTTCAAGTAACTGCTACATGCCCATTCTTTTGATCCTGCTTTTATTACAAAAATGGCATATTCTTCCTTTAAAAAACAATATGTAACTGCCAATTGAACTCAGCACTGAATTTCTTACAGCAACTCCAAGTTTTGTATCCTTTAAATCCATAACCACAGGTATTCCTGAGCTGGAAAAAAACAGATTTAATCTCTGCTTTTGTTTTCCAGGGTTTCACATACTTCTCTGGAAAGACAGACTCCATTTAAGTACCACATAAAGAGCCCTGGACATTTATCCACAGGAGATGTCTGCAAGGTTAAAAACGTACTGAGACATAGTTTTCCTCCTCTTGTACCAAGTAATGCACTTTATAAAACAAATCAATCAGATTAGAGATAGCAAACCATTAATACCTAAGTCAGGGAGCAAAAATGTTTCAAGTGGCACCCAAAAAACTTTACTCCACACAAAAAAATGTATGCAATTGATGATAATGATTCCTATTGTTGAACCTCTGATCTGTCCACTCACCAGATTATCCCTGAACACAGATAGGAGCTTACTGAATTGCCAAGAGACAGAATTTCTGATCACCACCAATGAAAATCCCTGGATTTCACCAGGGATCAAGATCACAAGACCTCCTCCACTGAGGAATGCTCTTGGGCCTTTGCACATGCAGCCATGCTCGGAAATAAACAGTGGAAAGGGAGATGAACATTCAAAATTCTTTAGGGTTTTTTTAAAATTTCATTTTCTTTTGCACAAAGGAAACTTAAGAGGGCAAAGAAGAAAACAAATCTCCTTCACTCTATGACAACTCTCTCCTTCCAGCAGAATCACATCTTTGCAGTGGAATTTGAAGAACTGTTGGAAGGAAGGAGCAGATGGGGACCTGCTTCTACAGCAAGTATCTCACAGCAGAAAACAACCCCACACACCACCTACCACCCTGCAAGATGCTGCTCTTGGAGGATAATTAAAAAACAAGCAAACCACAAAAGCATTTGACACGTTAAACTGGGCTTTGTTACAATTTTGATACCACAATACCTCAAAAATTTCAAGGATAAATGCAGAAAAGGTACAATCTCAGCATTAGAGAGGATGTAAGTTGCCAGTAAAGTGTTTTCATGCACGTAACATTATTCTTATTCATACTTACTCTTTAAAAACTCACACCCTTTGGGTTTTTTCCATAGGTGAACTGAAGGACAATATTGCAAAAACACAAGCAGCAGGTGACTACCAGGGGGAGAGGATGGACAAATAGACTTTCTGGGAGGAAAAAAGGGACTCCTCAGAGCTCCATTTTCCCACACTATGGGGCAACAAGTTTCCAAACAGCATTTCTCTCTATGTGATATGCACATTATATTTAAACATTTTAAGCACGTAAACACACACATCTTACAATTAAACACATTCATTCCTTCTTACTTCTTTAAAACATGCAAAAATGTCATTTAATGTCACTTTCATGCCAGCTCTCATTCCTGCTTTGAGGTGTCACACGTGTTGGTACCACTTAAAGCTCCTGAATTCACTCAGAATATAAAACAGGACAAGATTCTTTTAAAATAAACCATGAAACTTTTGTGTTTGTCTGCTCCCAGATTTTTACCTCCCATTTTTGAAGACAACACTTAACCTGAAGATGGCACAAGAATGCTACAGACACTCACCCGGACATCAGTGGCGTCCCCATGGCGGATAATGCTGGCCCACGTGGTCGGTTCACTGCTGTTCTCAAAGTAGTGGAAAACCTTCAGGACTCGTTCCATGGCCCCTGGGGAACGCTCCATCCCAGTGCTGAGGTGAGTCTTTGCACCTGAACTTGGGGTGTGATTCAAGTTTGGGTCAAGGTAAGCTGCTGCCATGGTTTTGCTAGATGCTAGGTATCTGTCATATTCTAGGGAAAAGGAAACAAGAAAGAAATTAATTTTAGTTGTGCATGAATCTTATACTTCTTCATACCAAAAAACCATGAAGATTCATTTTCTTTTTCGAAAGCAACTAAAACATTTATGTATCTACAAACGTGAAAACCTACCTTGATGACTACCAGAGAAATTGCACGCCCCTTGGAGCAAGTGATCTGAACTTGAATACCACAATTATTTACAGAAGTGGGATCTTTAGGAAAACCTCTTCCATTCATTTCTCAGGGACTTAACCAAGATCCCTGACAAAGCCTTCAACACCAAATACCAGCTTTTAGTTCAAACAGGAGTTTCCATCCCTAAAATCTGACAACTCTGGTCTCACAACAAGCCTCTAAAGAGGCATAAGGAAACCCCAGCACTGAACCTCTTAGAGGCTCTCCACTAAGAAGCCACACACCAACACCAGGCTCTCCTGTTTCAAGGCTAAAACACTGAAAACTTCACTCCTTTTGTGCAAGTTTGGGAACGAGTGGGGCACAAAACCATCCAGGATCTAAGTTCATTATTCAGTGAGGAAGCATGAAGAACACAGCTACCCTTCTCAGCAATTCCTGAACAAGTGAGTAAGTTTTATATTTGGCAAAAGGTACAGACCGTGGTATGAGTCTGTATGTCAAAGGAGAAAGAAGAAAATTGCCTCTTGGCTACTGCTCCTAATTAGTCAGCCACAAGCAGATGGTGTCTGCGAAATCAATGCAGTCCAAGAGAAAAAGAGCAAAGAGTACCTCCTCCCTGCCTGCCAGTCCAGAGCATCATTCCAAGTCTGCTGGCTGCAGAGAGCAAAGGACTGCAGGGCTTTGCTCCAGGGCTTGGACAAGTGCTATCCCTACCTCCTCCTCTTCACACTGAGCAGCCAGTAGGGAGGCAGTTTTGAAAATGTGAAGCTAAAAATAAACTAAATTTGATCTTTTTGGCATAGCGCTCTGAAAGCCTTCCTGGTAGTAAACTGAACGCCTGAGCCCTGGTTTACTTCACTGAGAGGCACAAGGGAGACCCCAGCTTCCAGCTGAGCTCCTGTAATGCCTGGCTGCCCCTCAGAGCTTCAGCCACTGTCCTGCCACCTGCCACGGTGCTCTGCTGACCTCCTCAAAAACTGGCTCAAAAAACTATCAGGGGGAAAAAGAAATCAAACCAAAAACCCAGGTGATTTGGCTTTCAGGACTGGCTTAGTTTCACACCATGGCTGCCTGAAGCTGCAGGAAGAGAAGCAGAAGCAGCAGGGATCAGGCTGAAGGGAGAGCATCTCCCCTCCAGCAGCAGCTGGTGATAACACCAGCCACGGTCAAAACACACCATGAGCTCAGCTAACAGGAATTAGCACCAGCAATATCAAGGCTTGAAATCTTCAGACTGTAGATAACAACATTTGTGAGGCTAAAACCCCGACTGGAAGTCTTAAGCACCTATCTAATTCAGACCCACCAGATAAGGAAGAAACAACAGCCCATCTAGGCAGGATGTCTTTACCTCTTGAATAAATGGTTGAATTGTGTTCATCCAAGAGAACTAAGAACTTGCATTAGACAGACAAAAGGCCTCTAATGTCCTGCCCTCAGGGAAGATGGTAAGAGAAGCCAAGGAGACTCTCCGGAACACTCCCACAGTGTCTGACCCTTGACGGACTTCCCCCACCTGCCAGAGTTTCCTGTCTCTGTGAAAACTCAAGAAACCATCACAGCTTTATTGTTCCTCTTTTCTGGCCATCAATACAAATGAATCAAGCCAACCGTAGGCCCACATTAAAGCCTCTCCTCCTTTTCACCTCTCACGAACAGACCCAGATCTGAAAATGCCGGGAGCCCCTCAGCAACTCTCTGACTTCTCCTCACCGAAGCAGCCCACGAGCTGTTTTCACACAAACACTGACTTTAAAGCTGAAACAGGCACAAAAATCTCCCCTCTGGCACACTAACACAAAAACAACGAGACTGTGCAAGCTCTGAACTGCAGGACTCTTTTCCTGTAAGGTTAAAATTGCTATTACTAAACCCCAAAGGTCTGCAGGGTTGGGAGTTTCACCAGGACAAATTCAGGCAGATGAATAGTCCAACTGCTTGGAATGAAATTGCAGTTTTCAGGCTCAGACAAGGCTGCTGACCTTGTGCAGGATGCTCTGCAGCCTTCAGAACAACCCACCCTACCTCAGGGTCACTGGTGAAACTGCTGAGCTTTATTTGATTTTTACATAAGCAGACAGCAGGGAGAATTGCTACAACACAAAGCAAAATGAGTAATTTTTTTCCCCAGAGGAGAACCAAAAGAGTGTCCGCTTTAGTATTAATTCACCACACTCCATCCACTTAATACACACATTCATCAGGTTTCATGTGGCTGAAGAACAGGGAGAAGAAAAGCTGTCAGGGAAACACCAAACCAAGCATTTAGATGTCTAGCCATAAGCTTAAATATGGACAATCTACACCCCTCGGGAGCAGCAAACAGCAAAGCAATGCAAGACTCCAGCACCTACACACTGAAGTGCTCTTACAAGGTGTCATTTCAATGGACAGGCAAAACACTACTATAATGTTTCCATATTCATCAAAATGTGGAATTAGACATCAGACTGACAGTACTGGGTACAGGGTCAGTTTTCACAAGGTTGTATTTCACAGAGGTTTTTAAAAGTAAAACAACCCACTTCACAAAATCAGAACAGCAGTTTTCCTTCAGAATTTGATCATCGCAGGCTCCTTACAACTTCTTTTAAAAAGCCAGACGCTTATTTTATGAAGCACCAAACCAGCAATAAATCTGATAGCTCCAGGTATAGAAACACATGCTATATCTCTGGTTATGGACCTATTAACATTCCCATTAAAACCAGCCCCTGGGTTTGAGTTTGCAATGCGACTGTAAAACTCTGCCCCAGAACACAGCTGCCGTTAAACAACTATTTTACAAGAGCTGCCGGGTACAAAGAAAGCTCAGATAACAACACCACGATGCTTATTTGGGCTGTTCTAAATTCAAACCAGACTAGTGTGTAATGCTGCAATTACACATCTCAGTTTAAATGAGCACCTTTAATCCTCTTGGTATTAAATAGACAGGCAGTGTGTGCTACCATGGGCCAGGAACAAGCTACAGTCAACTGAAAGGCAGCAGATTTAGACTATATACAAATCATAAATTTTGGACAGAGCAACCTGGTCTAATGGAAGGAGCTCTTGCCCATGGCAGGGAAGTTGGAACTAGATGATCTTCATTCAAGGTCCCTCCCAACCCAAACCATTCCATGATTCTATGACTTAATTCTACTGTATTTTACTGGATCTTGTGGTATAAAAGGCTAATGGCCTAAAGTCAAGCATAGTCAAATTTCTCCATGCAAGGCTCTGTGCCAGCATCCCTTAGAGCTTCCAGGAGGAAAGACTATTGTTCTCCCAGTGCTTGCACTTCAGAGAAATCACACGGATTTCTCAGTAATGTCAAGGACTACTCCAAGATTGGGGGAGGAGTGAACCAAACCAGCCCTGGTGATACTGGGTGGGTTTGTTGAGATGCTGCAGTTGTTACCAGACTACAACACAAGATCTATTATTGCTCAGATGGATTTTCTTTACTGTGCTGGGAGCACCTGAGATTTAGGCAAGCTGAATCTTTCTAGAAGTCCTTTTCTCTCAGTGTGACTCCTCCTGACACATTCCCACATTTGCTGACTGTATCAGAAACAAAGTCAGTGTTATGACTTCCAGCAGCACAATCAAAGTTCTAAGTCACGTTTCACTACCAGCTTCGAGTACTCAGAAATTAAATCATTTCCACTAACGAGACAGTCAAAAGTCATTAAAAAATATTTAAATCAATTAACTGCAAATTGGTTAATAAAGTGATAGTAGAGTCATCTCCTAAGGGAAGTGGTTTCAATGCAAATAATGTCTTCTACATCAGCAGTTTGATAATAAAAATAATTTAAAAAATAAACAACACTTTCTCTTATTAGTGTTGGCTGATGGCCAACAATACAGTGCTAACAAGTTCATGTTACAAGGAACCAAGCTGTAATTATTCACACTCCACGTTGTCCTTTGTAGATACCATGAAATCTTATTATTCTTTATCCTCCACATTCTGATCCCCATCTTAAGCTTGAAGGGCATCGACATCTATGAGCTAAAGCCCCTTCCAGGTAGCATTTCTGCAAAATAACTTGGTCCATCTAAATTCAAACCTATATAAATCTGAAAGACTCTATAAAATCTATTAGAAAAGTTAAGAATCTATAAAAACACAGTAAGAATTCAGAGCTCATTACGTTCTCCGGTCCTGGTGTAATAATCCTTCTCCAAGACTTAAAATACTTTCAAAAATTACAATTATTAAAGTAAATAAAAGCCTTTAGATTGCTTGCACCTTTGATAAACAACACTGCTTTACTGGACAGACTTCCTGGAAAGCAGCTTTCCAGAGGAGCTGGGTGTCTTGGTGGACAACAAGCCAACCATGAGCCAGCAATGTGTCCTTGCACCCACCAGGCTCTGGGCCCTGATACCATCCTGACACAAGAGACATGGACATCATGGAGACAACAAAGGACCACAAAAACAGTTCAGGAATTTTGAGTGTCTGTCATACAAGGAAGGGCTCAGAAAAATGGGATGGGTTGGCCTGGGGAAGAAAAGCTCAGGGGGATCTTCCAAATGTATATAAATATCAGTAAAGATGGAGCCAGACTGTTCCCAGTGGTGCCCAGTGAGGACAGGAAGCAACGGGCATGAAGGGACAAAACAGGAATTCCCATTTTAAGTATTAAGAGAAAGTTTTTGCACTACATAGGTGGCTGAACACTGCAACAGGTTGCACAGAGGTTGTGGAATCTCAGTCTGTGGATATTCAAATCACAGCTGGACACAGTCCTGAGCAACCTGCTGTATGCTGACCCTACTCTGAGCAGAGGCTTTGGACAAATCTCCACAGGTGCCTTGCAACCTCTGAAATTTTGTTATTTAGCGATAAAAACTAAATTAAGAATTTATTTCACACTGTAAAATCATATTATCCATAATACATCTCACATCAGAGAATAAACATCTCGTGCATTTCAAGCTCAATCCATTTTCACAGCTTGTATTAAATCCTGCTGAAACTCACCTTGCAAATATTAACTTGACTATCTCAACCTCACAGACAGGAAAGGTGTTAAGTACAATTTTAACTACGATCCCCATACAAAGCCTCTCTTTTTGGGGCCTGTGTTGAGAGTCAGCACATTGCTGACTTTTGGTATTCCATCAACTGATACAAACACATCCATCCCACAGGGGAGAAGCAGCCAATGTGCCAGGTGTGTAACAAGTTCTTTTTGCATTTCCTTGATGTTAACATCTTGTTACACATTTAAGGATGAAACCTGGAGAAAACCATTAGGTTTGTGATTTCAAATTAGGGACAAATGTAGAAAGAAGGGCAAAGGGCCATTTCTTCCTTTTATCATCACTTTAGCCTTCAAAGACATTCAGTAATTTCAGCTATTTCCATAAGTCACGTTGGAATGTCCCTGTTTGTTCCCTGCTGAGTTTATTTTTCTTGTACTTTTTCTTTCAGCTAACGCTGATGTTCAAAAGCAGAAGAAAAAAGGAGCAATCCTTTGTTCCACTTTACCCTGCCTTTCAGCTATGTTCACTGGTTTTGGTAATATTTGCTATGACTACATCCAAGAATGAATTTATGTATTTATTTATTTATTTATTTTTCTTCCTGCCTCTTTTTAATCCCCTCCTGGTCACTGCTTTCTCCCTACTCCTCCAAATATACGTATTTTTAAGTGTAGTATTTGTAGCCAAGAACACTTATCAAGGCTCTCAGGTCAAAGTATAAAACCAGACACATTAAAACAATTTCAAAATCAAGTTCTTAGTACCTACTTTAGGCTAAATCATCTCACCAAGTACTTCGCTGTTTCAGTATGAAATGGAAAAACAGTACTGACAATTCCATTTTTTCCCCTCAGGGAATTTTTCCTCCTTCAGGGAATATTGCCTGAACAGTTACTAAATCTATGTCTCAATACAGTTCAAAGATAATACAGACCAAAGTCAAAACAAGTTTAGCAATACAAATTTCCAGTACAGAAACCTTTATTTCAATTACAAGAATGTTTTAGGAGATTAAATGTTCAAGGGAGCATGAAGGAGGAATTCAGAGACAGTGAACTACAAGACCCACATGAAGCAAAGCAATATGACAATCCTGGGCCCGTAAATGTAAGACAAGTATAACTCACTAAAAATCAATAATAAATAAAAATAGAAATAAATAAATGTATCACCTAAATTAAATGTAAGAGTGGCCTATTCCCTGTACAGCTGCTATGGACAAAGGCTGCTGAAGAACAAGGAGTGGATTTTGCTGAGTGCCAGAGAAACAGCAGCTGTTATTGGGGTAGTGCACCTTGGGATGAAGGGACTGAGAAAGTTTCTGGGGACTGACCAATGGTTAAACAATTGTCCTGTCAAGCAGCAATTTTTCAAATGTCCCAAGATGTCTTGTATTCATCCACTCTGCACTCAAAACACCACTCAACCTTCTCATGAAAATCCCACAGGATTAAGTCCTAATGTACCTTTAAACACTCAGTTTAACCCGATTTTATTGTAACATTACATAATCTGCACTACCAGCAATTCCCTTTGGAGTTGGCACCATTTTCTATTTTTAATATTAAAAAATTAAATAGTGAGGAAACATCAGCTGTGTTGGGAATACAAGAAAATCAATGTCTGTACAAGCTTTAATTAGAACACAGTATCCAGTTAGATGCTTGCCTGATTTCTCAACAGCACTCTGAACTTTCACTGTGGTCCCTTGGCACCACTGAAATTCAAATAAACACTAATCTCCCCTTGCATTTTCTGTTGCTTGCCTCTAGCGAGCTCCAGAGAATTAGAGGGGTGCATTTTTATTTCAAAAGGCACCAGAGAAATGAACAAGTAACAACTGTGCAATTTTAAAATGAAGATTTAAATTAATTTTTATGTATTTTGAAGCTGCACTACTTGTTGGCAGCAGCCCTTCCTATGAACATTGAAATAAGAGACTGAAGGAAGCTGTTTGAATTAAAATAATCTTTTTTAGCACTCCTGTCTGAAATATTGCTCCAAAGAGGATCCACATAGCCCAGCTCTTCCTCCAAACAGCTTAAGAAGCAAATACAAGCAGGGAGAGTTTTCTGTCCTTCTAGAATAGTAAAAACTAATGAGAATTGGTGATGATACAAGTGTGCTTCTCCAAAATTAAAATCCAGAAGTGCCTGAAACTTGGAGGCATCTGAAAGCAGTGAGGTATCCTGGCTATGCACCATCAAGGCTGAATACATCATTTGGCTTTGGCCACCACTCAATCTTGCCAGGGATTTCCTGGTTTTATATTACTGAATGACACCATTCCAGTCTATAACTCAAAGTGCTCCAACTATCTTTTAATTTTTAACCTCCTTTAGTAATTTTAACCACCAGATAAAAGGCACTTAGAGGCTCAGGAGGAACAGCATGACAGTGGCCTATTGCAAATTCAATGACCTGTAAAAGGTTTTCCTTAGGCCTATTTTGGCTCAGGTGTTTTTCAAAGCCAGTAACAACAGCCTCTGGTATAGAAGCAGAAATTAAGAAAAAAGTGATTCTTTACTCTGTACTCTGGCTAAGTCAAGCTAAAAGCAGATAAATATACACTGTATGGACCATTTCAAGATTTTTATTAAAAAATATTAACAAAAACCAACAAAACATAATAAAGCCTTAAAAAAGCAATTCAAAACACTTCATCCACTCCAAACAGATCATCAGGGCCCTCTTCAGACTTCTGGAGTCAGCACCAATGATGCCATACTGCTCTGTATCAGAACACAATTTATGGATTCCCTACCAGTGCTTTCATCCCAGGTGGATGCCCCTGACTGTGTAGGGCTGAATCTAAACCCAGGACTCAGCACCTCACTGCAGCTGGAATTCTCCCTTGGACATGGTCCCTTGTCCCCACACTCTCTCCACAAAAACAGGGACTTCTGTAGTGTGCACACAGCTAAGGGGAAAGGCATTCAGTGCTTTTGCTCTTTTTAATCCCAATGAAGTTGAGAGGTTTCTTGCAGGGTTTTATAGCGAATGTCATTAAATCTCTGAATAGAACCATCAACACTGAAAAGCTCTGAAAATTGGCATCATCCAAGAAAACACCCTTGGCCTCCACCCAAAGCATTTTCAGTCTTTTACCTTTAATCTACTAACACAGGGTTACTGAACCTTCCTTGAGTTTAGATTAATTAAAGCATGTCTAATACACTACAAGGCCTGATGTTCGACATTTACACTGTACTGAGAAATAAAGAATTCACAATTTTAGGGGAAAGCTCTCACTTCAGTAACTCAATTACAATATAAAGTGGGTTCAGAATGTGTGTTTTGGGTGTTTCCTCAGTGTGCAGTAAACAGAGAGGAGTCAGACAACAGCTTACCAAGGAACTAATGTTAGAAAAACTAATTCATTTTTCCTAGAACCATCTCCAATATGTTTGTTGGAGCAGCTAAAAATTTCAGTCATTTGTGCATGAGACACAAACGACTGAAAGGGTTAAAACCTCTGAGCTGAAGAAGGTAACAGCTGCAATTAGACCATTCTACTTCCAACTGAGTCACTACTTCCTGAAGTTTTTAAACCAGGGAAAGAAAGCCATTCCAATTGATATTTACCGGTAGAAATACATTTAATTTAGGGCCTCCTTCAAGAGAGTTCTCTGAAAATGGAATTTAGTACTTAAAAGGATAAAATATTTGGTCTGTGGTAGAAAAATTAATTGGAACCTGGAAGAGGTGGGTTCAATCCCCTCAAGCAAGATAAGCTCCAGTACAATTAAGCTTCATCAGTTTTGTCACTTCCAATTGTGGAAGGAATCATGCAGGAACACCACAAGAATAATCAATCATGGTATATGTGGCACTATTTTCATCTCTCTCCAACCTCCCCTGACAGGAGACATCCTGGGTCAAAACCTCATCATGCTTTGCATCACACGAGCCATAAATACAACACAGCCTGTGCCCAAACCTACCTCAGCCTCTTCCACTAAAGCAGCTTGTTCCATCTAGTCCATCCCATCCCACCTGAGATAACCCAGGTATTTATTTTTTACTGGCAGTTATCTAATTTCAAACAACAGGGCATGAGGTCAGAAATATCTAATGCAACTGCTACACGTTTCAAAAACAGAAGTAAAATTGAGTCTTCACAGGTTCTGTGACAGCCCATCCGTGGTGAATCAGCACAGGCACCAGCACTGAGGTCCCAAACCACCACTGTGAGCACATCCTCATCATTGCAGGGCAGCAAAGGAGACAGGGGGTGACTGGTTTAACATCTTCATGGTGGAGAAATTCAGGCAAACCTGAAGGCATCAAGTCAGCAGGTTTCGTTAGCCCCATGAGAATTTACTGCACCTTTTTAGAATATATTTGATCATGGACAGGCATTAAGAAGCTCATAAAGATGCAACTTACTTTACAGTGCATTTTTCTTCTGTTCAATTATTTCCCTGGAAACAATAAATCAATTCCCACCACGGTAGTGATGAAATATGCAATTTGTGTGCGACAATCTCACCATTTGCAGAAACAGCAGGTGGTAATAAATTAAGTTGGTGTTACACAAACAAGACACCTCCATAAGGCAACACCACACACACAGAGCTATCAATCCATCCTCCTTTAAGTCTCTATTAGAACATACAGGAATATTAATTGGAGAGGGGGGATGCACTTAAACACATGCAGTTTTTAAATGCTGAATTGACTGGGCCTGAGAACACAATCCAAAAGGATCTGGCAATTCAAACATCTTTGCACATAAGCTTCAGGAAGCAGAGTTCTTACATATTTGCAATCTGTGCTCTTAATATGCTTGAATTTATTTTAAAATAAATGCTTCATAGTAGCTAGAGTGAAAATAGAAGAACAATCTCCTTCAGCAAGGAGTGTATGTGCTTTAATATGGATGAAAATATTTCTGCACAAAACCTGAATGTTGTGACAATACACCTTCCACACCACAAACAGGCAGCAAGTCAGGGGTGCCTAGGTCAGGAGTATCTACAAAGACGTAAATCCCTACACAAACTCAACAGGAGCTAGCATTAGGAAAAACTGCACAGACAGATAAAATTATTAAATATTGCAAACAAAGAATACAGTATTTCATCAGATTACTAATTTTACCCTGAAACTGGGTCTTTGGGATCTTTGTGACTTGGAAGAGGTTCTGTCAATGCTTACTAAAAGCAAGAGGTGATTGTCTTCAGCATCACACAACCCCTTGCCAGCAGAGAATTATGGATTAAGTTTTTTCTATTTTAGCCCCAAGGTTCAACAGAAAACTCAATGGAATTTCCAGAACATCTTCCACGCTGTCCAGAGAAGCACAACTAAAATAATGAAGGGGCAGAGCAGGAGCCTTGTGAAGGGAACCTAAAAAAGGCAGAACTCCAGACAAGAGCTTGAGTATTATTTACAAGATCCACAAGGATAAACTGATATTAAAACATTCTCTGAAAGTCTCTAATGCAGTAGATACTGAAGAAACATAAGGACAGGCTGCAGACAACAGTCATGCTCACACAGTCTCCTGTGAGAGTCACAAGTAGGAGATGGTGTCCAAACAGACTGAATCACTGATGGGATTTATTTTTTTTTCTCATTAAGAACATCCATAAAAGCTTCACTTTTTGCTTCTGTTATTGAAAGTGAAATACAGAATTATGGAAGGCTTCGGGTTGGAAGGGACCTTTCAAGATCATCTCATTTCAACCCCTGCTAATAGAGCAGGGAAACCTTCCACTATCCCTTGCTCCAAGACCCATCCAACCTGGCCTTGGACACTTCCAGGGATGGGGCAGCCACAGCTTCTCTGGGCACCCTGTGCCAGGGCCTCACCACCCTTACAGGGAAGAATTTCTTCCTAATATTCAATCAGAACTTGCCCTCCTTCATCTTAACATGATTCCCCCTCATTCTGTCACTCCAGGCCCTTGTCACAAGTCCCTCTCCAGCTCTCTTGGAGCCCCTTTTCACACTGGAAGGGGCTCCAAGGTCTCCCTGGAGCCTTTTCCTCTCCAGGCTGAGCAGTCCCAACTCTCCAGGTCTGTCTCCACAGCCGAGGTGCTCCAGCCCCATGATGAACAGGGAAGTGTCCTTCCCTGGACCTGTTCCAAAGGTCAAATATAACCCTTGGGAATTCCAAAAAGTTCAGATGAAAATACCAATACACAGCTTTGGCAGCTTTCTCATAGACTGCATTTATCAAGTCAACAGATGCCAGTGCAAGATGATGATTTCCAGGTTTGGAAAAGTCAGAAAACTAAAAGAAGCCAAATAACATTTTATTATAGAATAAATCAGAAAAATAAACAACTCTATAAAAAAAGCCCATCTATGAACACATCCAAAAAGCCTACACTGTATATTCTGATCCTTTAAATGGTTCATATAAGTATGTTTAAAAAAAACCCAAAAAACAAAAAACTAAGAAAATTAAGGATGTCCCATCACTGGGGCCATATTTTTAAAGTTTTCCTGAAAAATATTTTCTTGCACACAGTTTAAGTTCTCATGTATAGTTTAACATCCAAATATCATTGAAGGAATTTGTCTGGTTTCTCAGACATGCCTGTGTTAGAAGCAACGAAACTGATATATGATCATTTCTGAAGAGTTTATTTGTACAGAGGTTTGAGTTAATTCTTCAAAGACAAGTAAGTTGTCACCAAAGGCTGCTCCACCAACTTAACAATTTGTCCTTGCTGCTGCCAAAGCTGCAGAACTTGCTGCCCCTTTCCTCTCTGCCAAGCACTTCCTCATCCACTTCCTCATCCTCCCAACCATGCAGCCCCTGCTTCCCTCTGAGTCCTCCTGCTACTGCTGCTAAAATAATTTTTTGTGTTGCTTTTACACATCAAGACAGAATAAATCAGTCTGGGCTTATTTATTTCTGGTTTTGGTGGGGGGTTTAGTTTTTCTTGAGGTTCACAGTCTAGAACTGACACTTTTAAGTCTCTGCTGCTAAACTATTAAATAACATTTACTGATTTTCAATACCTGGTCAAGGTCAAGACAGAGGTGAAGAGGAAGGACAAAGGAGGGGCAGAGAACAGGTAGGAGACAAGGAAGAACTATTCCATTGCACTAATTAAAGAAGGCAAAAATAATTTGGTGAAAATACAAGTATTACAAATTCAAATGTAATTATCATCTTCAACCTTCTCTTTTACCTCTTTCTTTAAAGCCATTTATCAACTCTCAGCTGGTATCCAGACAAGTCTGACCAACTAAATGGACAGATGTGAATAAAAAGACCAAGAATCTCTAACACGGGCAGAAGTTGATGAAATTCTCTGGGAACAGGATAGACAAGTAAGGCTTGTTTGCATCCGATACAAGGAAGCTGATGGGCACCTGTAATTTGCACCAGAATCAACAAAACAGCTGATCACTGACTATCAGGGCACCATCCACAGGTCTCCAGCCAGGCACTGGAATTTAAAGAAGTGACAGGAACTTTTAACAGGTAACTGAGGTGCCCCTTTTCAGCCAGAGACCATTTGAACACATGAGAGAACAAGTAACTACAATGAAATGTAAAGGAAAAGGTTAATTTGAGATATGCCTGGCGCAGTCAGCAGCAGCATAAGCACAACTAACCTCTAATTATTTCCCATTATTTTGCAAATGTCAAAGTATGGTCTTTAAAGATGCTCAGCATTTGTCAGAAACATGATTTCATTACATTTTAATCAGCTGCAGAATATTTCACCGAGCAAGTGAGTTTCATGACAGGAATTCGACAAGAAAAAGCTCACTTACAACGCAGTTATGTTCCTCTGTCAAAGACAACACCACTCAGAGGAAAATTTGAGACATTAAGAGTTAATACGATTTGCTCCGAAGAAATGAGCTGCAAATGATTTTCACACTCCAGAAGGAAATTAGTTTTCCCACTTTAAGAGGTGAACAGAAGAACACTTTGCTAATACAAAGAAGAGTACAGAGCAGCATACTTGATGAGACTTCCTGGTTTACTCTACCCCTTTAGGCAAAATAAATAAATTAAAAATAAAATAAAATAAAGATCAAGCCCCTAAACAAATAGCCCCCAAGCCACTATACTCCACTTACTGCAATGCTATGCATTTAGAAAGTTTTAAGAAAGAGCAAATTCTGATTCATTAATGGGCAACACTAATTTCTTATTTAAGATGTCAGTCAACAGCGACTGAAAGCATCCCTGTTCCAGCCTGCTTTGCGGAAAATGTGTTTCTCACAGCAAGAACTTGAGCTGCACAGACTGTGACACTTCGAGCAAAGTGAGATAGGCACAGGAAGGGTGAAAATGTAAGAAAAAAACCCTCCAGGAACAGATCCCGGCGGTTTCTCCACTGCAGGAGCAGCAGCACAGCCCAGCCCCATCTCCCCTCTCATTTTAACGATCCCCCACCATGACCAAGGTGAGAAAACTCCATTTCTTTCAGGACTTCTTCATTAGACTTGAGGTTTCTGCGGCCAACCCGAGCTGTGGAAAACTTTTCTCAACATCAATGCGTGCTCTCTTTTTTTTTTTTTTTTTAAACTAGACAACTCAAGATTCTTCATTGTTTTAATTAATCAAAAGAAACTCAGTTTGGAGATGTAGACAACTAATTTCAAAATTAAACATAATCCTGGTTCAGTCTGTATTTACTTCACTTTTATGATATACAAGGTAATTTATTAAAAACATTTCTTATCCACCTTCCCTGGTGTATTGCAATTCAGTCTTAGTATTTAAAAGGACAGGACTTGAAAAAAGTAAACTATTTCCCTGGTGTGTCTGCCTTCATTGTTAAGTTCTGTCACCTGCAATAGCTGATATTAAAAAAAAAACCCCTAAAATCAGAGTTGTTGCTTTTATAAACTGGACAAATGTCCCGAAAATAAATGCTAAATATTTTTCTCCTCATTTTTCAGATGTAAGACAAATTTAAAACTGGATTTATTCTTTCAGAGTGTAATTTAAGAAAGACAGTATATTGCTCTACAGCATATATTAAACATACAGATTGATCTTTATGTTTTAAAAGGCATTTACCAAAGATGTATACCAATATAAGATATTTACAAAGAAATTATTTTGAATTTTGTCAATTATTTTGTCAATTCTTATAGGACATCTTGCAAGAGAGGCTTAAATCCCATGTTTGTTTCAATGCAACAAAATTAAGATTAAAGGGAGATAACAAATTATGCTGGGAGTATGCCTATGAACATGTTGTTTTGACAGAAAGCTCTGAACTTATAAATCAAGTTATTATAACATTTATAGAATCTTCTCTTACATGCTAAACAAAACAGTTCACAGTGATAAAACAAACAGCACCTCTGTGGTCTGAAAGGAAAGAGGAAAAAAAAAACCACAAAGAAGTAATAATTAAAGCAAAAAACAATAGTCCATCTAAAAATTCAGTGCCAAATTACACTGTATCTCCAATGTCAAAGAAAATATAGGCCATAATTAACAAATCCACAACCTAAAGTGTTCAAGATCCACCTTTCTTCTTCAGTAGGGCCTTAATTCTGCAAAGCAACGCCCACCCCTATGGATTTCCAGCAGGTTGGAATCCACAAATGTGCTGACAGGGGTGGGTACTGGAATATCTGAGTGCACAGGGAGGAGGAAGGAGGAAGAATTCAGCACCTGAAAGGACCCAGCCCTATAAAATCTGCCCAGCCAGTCACAAAGGACACATTTTATGAGCAACTTTATTGCAGTGCAGGAGGTTGTCCTTGGGAGAACAGAAGGGCACAGCTCACGTCCTACCTACTGCCTGATCTGAGAGATACTTTTCCAGAGAAAAGAAACAAACCAGCACATTTTTATTCCCATTTACAACAAAACTGGAGCAACGTTAATAATGTGAGTGCAGACTGGATATACAGAGTAAGGGAAGTCCTAACAAGAGAAGGAAAAATATTCAAGGATGTTATGGAAATAACCTACAAAAAGTTATAGATTAACTACTGCTTTGTATGATTATTCTAGGGCTGAAGCATCACGTGTACCACAGACAGAGACAAAACTGAAATTCATGAGAATTTCCAGGGAAAGGGAATGACTCCCACTTCCCAAAATGTAGCATTATTCAAAAAAATCCCAACATCTTGTTTATGTTCCTACCACTGAACAGGAAAACACTCACTGGATTGAGACATCAGTGACTGATTCATAAAATAAAATTATTATTCTTGGCAGACCTAAAAAACTATTTCAAGTTGATGCTTGGTGTTCTCCCTCTTGATTTTATGTCTCCAGATACTGTGCTCGCACTAAACTTTCCTGAATTTCCCAATACCATGCTGAAGAAAGACAAGATTTGTGATTGCAAGCTTCAAAGCTGCCTTCATTTCTCATTCTCCTGAAGATGCACAAGCCTTTGCAACCACAAAAGTAACCTGAGACACCTGAATGTAAAAATTCTTCAGCCAGTATTTTTGACCTCTGTGTACTCATAAATACAGACCCAAGTATGATCCCTTCCTACAGCCAGTTTCAAGTATGAGAATTTTCCCCCCATTTTCATGTTTCTTGTTCCTGAGATACTTGCAGCCAAACCCTCCCACTGTGGTTTATTTTACTTTGCCTTGACTGTGATTTTAACATTAAAAAAACAAACTAGAGATAAATCTGGATTAAACAGAAGTGACTGGTTGCCATTGCCTCTCTACTGGATAAACATTAAGTGTGTTTTAACTTGCCAGGCTTTTCCTACAGGATGAAACAGGAATTGTGAACATGACCTTGCTGTGTATCCAGGAGTACCCAGGGTGTGCTTGTTCCTGGTTTCAGATAATTCTCATTTCTAGCTCGTTCCCACTCCCATCTCCAACAGTCACTGCTCCCTCCCAGAACAGACTGGACACAGAAAAAGCACAACTATCTGCCCTTCAAATTTGAGGAATGAAAAATTTCAGAGATTCCAGACTGATTTCAGCATAAGCAATGAAGGACTTGGATAACCCTGAGTAGAAGACTTTCTGAAGGAGGGTTTATCACAGAAATGATTTGGCAGCCACAGTGACAGCAAAGTGCTCCTGCTCCTACTGCAACACCTTGGTGGGACACTGTACTTTAACTGCACAAATGTATCACAGCCAGAGTTGGGAGGAGAAGTGAGCTGTGGCAGATAAGAGCATTACTCCAAATGCATTTTTACTGCACCTCTAGACTGATAAAAGATATTTAAATTATATTTAGATATGCAAATTTGGTACTTCAAACATGAAGTCCAACACTAGTGATCAATACAGGTCACACAGCTTGTTCCAGGAAAACTAATTTAAGGCAACCAAAACCAGCAAAGTTTGCTCAGTGTCACATAAAACCAGAACCTGTACAAACACCAAAATTACTCTGGAATGAACGAAAGTAATGGATATTTTCCTACTGAAGAACTGATGATGCCTTGCATTCATATATTCAGTTTATATATCCTGTATCTATGAAACAGTATATATAGTATACAATACACTTTATATTTTATATTATATACTCTTCGAAATACTATGTGTATGTATTTAAAAATATATAAAAGCAAAAGATTGAAATGGCAAATCTTTCATTTCAAGGACAGAACAGGAACAAGGAAGAAATTCTCTTGTGTGAGGGTGGTGAGGCCCTGACACAGATTCACAGAGAAGCTGGGGCTGCCCCATCCCTGGAAGTGTTCAAGGCCAGGTTGGATGAGGTTTGGAACAACCTGGGATAGTGCAAGGTGTCCCTGCCCACAGCTGAGGGGGTTGGAATGAAAGGATCTTGGAGATTCCTTCCAACCCAAACCATTCTGGGACTCTATGGCATCCTCCCAACTCTGTGTAAGAAAACCCCAGGCATTAGGCCTCACAATTATAACCAAAACAAAACCCCCTTAATTTTAGGTTCAGAAACACATGCAGAAAAGTCCATGTTCTTCTAAACCTGGTTAGCTGATAAAACATTAACTTATTGACCTGACAGGCACCACCCCATCCCACTTCACATCCCACTTCTCATCCCACTTCTGTGCCAGAGGATGCTGACTGGAACAGCTCAGCATGAAAATCTTAATTTCTTTGCTGCTCTTGTGATGAACATGACATAGGAATCAGCCCAGAACTGGGAACAGATACACAGCTCCCTGTCACCTGAGCAGTGCCTTTTCCCTCTGGGAAGGGGCTGGGATGGATATCTGCAGCACACACATGCTCCTATTTGACAGGTACAGCTATATACAACCATAAATCAGAGACCTTTTAATTCTGCCAGGATGAATCACGAGTGCTGCAATCAAACACCTGAATGGACAAAAAGCTGCTGTTCAAGTACCTGGCAATGCAATTTGTTGTATGGGAATCATTTGTTACCATCAAATTGAAAAGGTTGCTGCACTCCAAAGTATCTTTGTTGCAATTCTTCAGATTATCTTGACCAATCATCCTGACACAGCCGAGACAAAAGCCCCTTTTGAGCTGAACCCACTGAGATTTCAGGAACATGATTCCTACTATCCTCCCCATACCAGCAAGAACAGATCATTGCTGTGTTGTAAACACATTAGCAGAAAGGCTGTGAGAAGAGTTTAAACCCTATTGCCCCTTATCTTCCAAAACAGCTAAGAAGCTACAGAACACACCCAGATCCTTCCCACTCTCCTTCCCAGAAATAAAGATGCAACAGGACCGCAGACCATTACTCACCCTGCCATCACTTCTGATGAAAACGTTCCTTGCTTCAATGACCTTTATATGGACGTTAAAGGAGAAAACTAAAATAGCATGGGAATCCACGACCAAATACTGGCAATTAAGTGATTAATTTTGCTTCATCAAGAGGTATTGTTCAAGTGAGGAAAGTCTGGTTTTACTTTTAGTTCTACAGCAGACTCAATTTAAGTAAAAAGTTCGGCTTTCGGTCTCAAAATACCCCACTTCAGTTCACTACACTCATCCCCTGTTGGTGTGACCCTGCACAGGACATCACTCAAGTGCTCAGCTGCTGTGAGCTGCTGTCCCAAGTCATGGCAGAACTGAAGCACACACTGATTTTACTCCTGTATTTACTTGAGGAGACTGAGGCCATGGAAAAAGCTGTTTGTCCAGACATTTCCTTGGTAAAGCAAGGGACAATAGTTCATTTGCAGATCCAATTTAAATAGAAAGCACAAACCCCTAGTGCTTGCTGTTATGGATCTGAAATCACTGGCAGGAGAAACACTACTTCAGAAAGCAGTGACAGTGCTTGGGGAAAGGATTAAGCAATCTTCCTTCTGGCAAAGTAACAAACCTCAGATATCAAATAAATAAATTAAAAAAGGGAGTTTGTTTACAGGTTATTTTTAATGAAATGACTCAGGAGGATTGAATACACACAGAAATGCTTAATATCTATGCTAAGCCACATTAAATATCAGAAGAGGACAGTCCTACCCTCTTTCCATATGCCAATAAATACAGAATCACCCAGTGCTGGGCAACCAGCAGCCACTTCCACACCTCAGCAACCCCAGTCCTTGAAAACCCATCAGGGAAAACTGGCACTGGCAGCTCTCAACGTGGATTCAACAGGAGATATTGTGGTGATCTCATTCCTTTTGAATGATGATGAAATCTTAATGAATGATACAATATTTTTGTAACTGCTCTAATCAAATACATTTATGATGTCCTGTACTTAAGCTTCTTTTAATGTAATATTTACAAAGATATTTCCTTATGTCTGGCTTTTGTTTGTTGTGCCGGGTTATAGAATTCAGCAGCTTGTACAGCTTTTCCCCACTGTATTGCTTCCAGTTTTTAGTAATTAATTTAATAATGTTTCCAGTTTTTAGTAATTCCATGAATAAATACACATCAGGTCATGAATTTAGGAATACTAGTGAGGGTTTTTTTCCAGACAATTAATGAAAAGTACATACTCTTTGCTGGCACATAAAAATCTTTACAAGACATGAATTTGCAACTATTTTACTTCAGCAACACTACAGCAAGTGAAGGATTGAGACAACCTCATACATTTCTTACACATATAACACCAGCCACAAAAGCTAATTTCTTTACATAGTCCTACCAATAAAAGCCTCCAAAAGAGACATTGCCCAATGAATTGCATTTGCTAAAAACACAAAAACAAGTAAGAGATTATCTTTGGTTTGTAATGCTGAAATACTGCAACCATTGCCAGGCTAACTGGGCAAGGCAAATTATGCACGTCTGTAGATGTATTTTACATACTGAAAATAAATATACAAAAAACCATAATGGGACTTGTGATAAAGAAATTTCAAACATAAACTGAGTAAGAAAATGATTGGGGCTATAAACTCCCAGTTAACTTTTCTGCTGAATGTATCATTTCCAACAATGAAACAGTGCCAACTTCCACACTTTGCTCTTAGGTCTGTTTTCTAACGCTTCTTTAAAAGGATATTTGAAACATTTTGTTTTCCTTACTGAAGTTTTAGGGTTTTTTTCCAGGCATCTCAGAATTTAATTCCAAGCTGGTTCACTGGCTCATTACCAGGTGATACAATTGATAAGATCACACATCTCCATTACCCAGGGAACACCAAATGCTCCCCCAGCCCTTAAAACAATCACTTTCCTTTCTTGGAAAAATATCTCAAGCTGCATCTTCCATTCCAGTCGTCTTTGAATACAGAACAATCACCCCGGTGGGAATGCAGCAGGCTCCCGGAGCTGCACAGTTCCTGCATTTTTAAGAATATTGAGCCACCACACGCTGTGCTGTAACACTGAAGGGGAGAACCCCCCTTGCTTTTCCAGATTATTTTCCACCTTTAAACATATACAGGCATATCAGGAATATGATACTCTAAGTGGAAGGCGTCCCTGCCCATGGCAGGGGAGCTGGAATTAGACAGATGATCTTTAAGGTCCCTTCCAGCCCAAACCATTCTGTGATTCTATGAACGTTTTTCAACTGCCTTTGAAAATTAGTAGTTTAATGAGACTAACATTATTTTTCTTCTTTCTGCAAAAACTTCCAAAAAATCCAGGAACTGAAGAGATGCTTTTTATGGTTTGCAAGTCTCACAGCTCAAGAAGCTGCAAAGTTATTATTAAGTTTAACAGAAGTATAGGCAAGATTACCATTCAGAAGGAAATGGCCACACAGTTAGTCAACAACAGACTGTCAAATGACCAGACTTTTCCTAGTTGTAGTGCCCTCAGACACCAAGGAAAAAGCACCTAATGTCACTCTTAAACTACACCTACAGATCTACAAAAAAAAAAAAGGCAAGAGCAGGTGCATTCAACTGAAGCTCACTGAGAAGATGCAGCAGAACACCCATACAAACAGAATGGCTTCTTCCCCCTCTGATACACAAGAACAATTATATTTCCATGTTACATATACAATGTCTGAGTCAAAGAAGCAGGATATCTTGCTTTAGAGATTATTTACCTGCCTACAACCTTCACAGTATCAGCAATTTCCCTTACTCCATTTTCTACGACTGTGTCCCTCTCAGTGATCACCCATCACCTAGAAACCTAAGGGCCTGTTGGATTGAAAGTTATCACTCTTAGCACAACAGCAGAGATATATGACATGGAGATGAAGGAAAAACAGCTCTGAACTCTTCTCTTATGCATCCAACTGTCTTGCTTATATTCAACACAAGACCAACAGGTCTCATCTGAACACACTCCCTCAATCAGCAGGGCTCACCGGAAAATAAACCCACAACATTTAATTTGGAACTGCTTCTCTCTTTAAAAAAAGATTGCAACATTTGTGATGGGGCAAAACTCTTTCCCAGCAGATTAAATACATTTCACAACATAGACAGGTTTAAATTTTTAATATTTCTTTTAATTAGGACAAGGTTTCTGACTGAATTTAGCCTAATTATTTTAAGCCAGTACAGACTTTCCATGTTAGTTTGAAGGGCTGAGTTCAAGGACTGTGACCACTCTGCACTAACAACTCATGTGGCACACACTGAACTACTACATTGATTAATTGTTCAAAAATTAGTAAACAGAGCTCTTCTGGAAGATATTCAAGAAACTTCCTCCTCCTTGGGGTGGAAAATTCACAGACCTATAGAAGAGCTGCCCAACTATCCTTGGCTGTGACATTTACACTGCTTTCACCCAGTTATTGTGTAAGGTTAAAATGGCAGGAATTTACAGGAAAAAAGTTCACCAGCAAAAGTATCTAAGTCAAAGTGCAATACATTACACTATTAATGATCTCAACAAAGTTCAGAGATATTAGTGAAAAGCCTTTAATGATCCATGACGACTTTCTCGTCTGCTGTTAAAGGCAGAAAGGAAACATCCCTGTATGATACCAGCACAAAGTTTCAGCACTGAGCTGGGAAAGGAGCAGTGATTGCTCAGGGATCAAGACACCAACTTCAGCATCCCCTGAAGTTGTAACTGAGCTTCAGGATGATTATTCCACAAGACCTGACATTTTAAGTTTTAAATTACTTAATGAGAGGGAGGAAGTAGCCAAAAAAGTCTTACTCCTATCCTGACTAAAGTAATACAGACTCACTGAGAAGAAACATGCCAGCCACAAAATACACACTTCATTCATCCATTAGAATACCCTCAAATCTGGAATGTGCACCTCCAGACTAAATTATTCAATTCAATAACACTACTTAGATTAGATTTAGATGTGAAGAGGAGGCAAAAAAGCAACAACACGGATTTACACAAATACTTTCTAAAGCAAGCAACTATCTTATTCTCTGTTGCTGTTCTACAGACAGAGCCACAGAATTGGCTGCAATTAGGTCATCCCACGCTATCGCTAAGAAGATTTGACGATTTCAGATTTAAGAATGCTAAAAAAAAGTGGAAGCTCTGTATGAACACAGACTCACCAAAATATTTCAAAGCCTTTTCAAAGAACAAACATTTGATGAGATCACACCTGGTGCAATGAAAGCTTTATCTGTCCCATTCAAAAGAGAACACAGCACTTAGAAAAAAGTTATGGATAATAAAATACACACATCAAGATCACGTTTTAAGACATCATAAAATACTTAAAACTTTTATCAGCTTTTTCTACAGGTAACCTGAAGCTTTAACAGATAAACCAAAGAGGCCAGAATTAATAGATCCGAACTAAATGGTTCTCTCATTAATATATTACCTTTCTTGGACTGCAGATATCTCACAGCCCTTATCAAAGTAGGCCAGATCCGTCTCATTTCCCTAAGGTTAAGCCGGTGAACAGTACACAGAGTAATCATCGACTAAGGCATGGCCACCATTCAATGACAAATATAGCTCAAGCTATTTCTCATCTGTCCTATTTTTTTGGGAGGCTGAGATGAAGCTTTTTCTAGAAATCATCACAACTGGCAGCTGTGAGAGATCCTGGTGCCTTTGTCCTCTTATGCAACTCCTGGTGTCCCCCTTCTCCTCCCAACAGGAACAACAAGAGATTACAGGGCTGCTCTCCGTATTTTGGGGCAGAGGGGATGGACAAGCAATCTTCCCTGAAGCTATGTTCTGAGACGACCAGAGGAAGAGGTGGGATCGTTTTTAATTCATTTTAATTGCTGGAGTGGGTGGGGGGGAATCAATGGTTTTTATCATGGCCCAATGCAGCCATCCCCAGCCCTGCTGGGGACTTCCTCTGGGACTGGAGTAGGGGGGAGAAATTGATACCTTAATACTAACCAGCCTGAACAGCAGATGGCAAAAGCTTGCTTTTGCTCTCAGAAAATTCTTCTTCCCTACTTTTAACTTTCTGGGAGGTACCTTCATCCTGAACCACGCAACAGTCCAAAGAGATGAATCCCAATTTCATCTAATACTTTTGTTATACAACTTATGACACACAGATCTGGCATTGTTGTTACCCCTTCACGGTAAACAAGTTTTACTAAAAGCAAAGGACACACTGTTTTAGCTTTGTTTCCCACTACCGTTACTCATTGTTTACTATTATTCCCCAGTGAGCTGACAGGTTCTGCACTTCATGAATCCAGGGTGTGGTGTTCCAACTTCTCCCATTTCTAAATCGTTTTTACTCTATGTGCTACTATAATATGTCAATGTGTGGCAAAGACTAGTTTAGCCTGAATATTTCTGAAAGGTGCAGAAAGCAGGCAAGACAAAGCCAGTGTTAAATACTTCTTCGTGTGTCCTCCTAATCACTGGACAATAAAAGTTGTAAATTAAATTAATATTGTTTTTTTCAAGACAACTAATCAGCAGTTATGCCTATCAAATCCTTAGTTCAGATACGTTTGCCGTGAACTTCTGAAGTAACTGGCTGTCCGTGATCCAAGATAACGGTGATGCAATACTTCACTGCCAGTTTCTCTTCCAAAAAAGAAAGTACATTGAAATGAAAGCAAGCACGAGGAAAGTTATGCTTACAACCAGCAACACTCAACTTTTTACAGTTGTTTTCCATCTAAGGAAGATTGGATTCTTTGGCTACTAACAGAATTTCGACCTTAATCCCTGTACACTCACATCCACAACTCCAATACAAAACTAACGTCCAGATAACAATACGATAAATATTTAATGTCTTGGGGCGCAAAGTAAGATTATCACGTGAATTACTTTCCCATGTCCATCTAACTATTGTTAAGCCTCAACTTCAAGTCCAACCCTCTCATTGTAATAAATTCATGCTCTGTGGGCACTTATTGTCTCAGTTTGGAGGTGGATAATAGGGGTGGTAAATACGGAGACATCAAGTAAAAAGATGTGAGTTTTCCACTGTAAACGCTCCCTACGATCAGGATCAGACACTTCAAAACTACTCCTTCTAAAAGGGCAGTGAAAGCAGCATCACCCTCGCAGTGCCTTCAAAATACAACGAGCACAAAGCCCTCAGATCCTCACATCAGTGCAAGTACAAACCAAACAGCTCAACCCCTTCTTTCCATTTTAAATCATTCTTAAATGCAGAGAGAGAGAAAAAAAAAAAAAAATCCCGAAGCATCCCAGCTGTCAGGTGAAGCAGCTCCTGCGGAGGGGCAGCTCCGCACTGCAAGCGCATGACCAGAATATTTTATTTTCTAGCTTGGCTTTGATAGGAAAAAACCCCACAGAACCACAGGTGGTAAAAGGTTAAATTAAGAGGGAGAGGGAAATACATACAGATATAGATATACAGATACACACACGCACACATAAAAATAAAAGGTCGGAGTACCTTTAGCCCAGCACATGGGGAATGGGCTGCAGCCGCTTTTCTCCATGCAGCCCGCACCTGCCCGCCTCGGGGGCTGCTGCCCGGCCACCTCCAGCAGCCACATACACAGAGCGTGCTCGATGCCGGCCAGCTCCGGCACACAATGTCCCGATTCAGCGCTCCGGGCTCTTGCGGGGGGAGGCTGGAGCCGCCTGGACGTGCCGGATCCCGGGCAGAGGAGGGAGCCCCGGCCC